>JAHWFP010108439.1:3606-14640 GCA_023313725.1 Lithobius niger
ATACCTCCCCAAACATTGATGCCAGGTGACGGCGTGATTGCCGCCATAGTGACGTGTGGGTTGTCATCACTGTAAAATATGCAGTTGTGACGATTAACTCTGCCATTCAGATGATACTTGGCTTCATCGGAGTGTAATATCCGTTCCATGTTCTGTGGATCATCTGCCAGAAAATCTAGGAATTCCACGCATCACTGAATGCGTCGATCGGGATCATCTTCGCTTAAGGCGTGGATACGCTGTGGACGGTACACCTTCAAGCCTACGTCCGTAATCAGCCTATTAACTGAAGGCAGTGACACACCCGTTTACCGTTCCAACTGACGCTGGGACGTCGTTGGTTCATCAAGCAACACGTGGTGGATCTCGGCAGCATTTTCAATCGTTCATGCCGTTTGTTTACGGCCAGAATGGCCATTATGTTGATTTTCCACAGAATCTGTGGTTTCAAATTTCTCCACCAAATGTGCCACTGTAGACCGGCATGGAGGTTGCTGAAGATACGTAACCTGCCACATAACCAAAACGTCTGATATCTTATCGTTTTGGTAATACCATTTATAGTAGGGCCACTAAGAGAATGACTTGATGTTATCATCGATTGTTTAAGTCGTGACCTCGCTTGCTTGTTTTAGGTGTATGCAAGGTGCACTCTTGGCTTTCATTGCCCGTTACCAAGGATTCTTCCATGGTTTGGCAGCGCTACGTACACGATCGGATCGAGGTGGTCCGTGCATTAGCAATGAATTCAATTGGAATGATCGTTTTGAGACGTTGTTATGGCTACATCAACACATAAAATAATTTTAGCAGCAAAGAAAGATAATTTGTGGTTCCTTTCATAACATAGTGAAGTGAGAAAATGTTTGTTCCACTGGAAGTACTTTTAAAAACGATATAAAATTTGAAAAGTTACTGAATGGTGGGGGTAACCTTGGAGTGCAGGATTTTCGGACCAGTGGAATTGAGAATGGCGAAATGTTCATGAGGTTCTCTGCAAGAGAGGTTAAAGAGAATTGCAAAAATCTTGCTCTTGGTAAAGCCTGTGGATCGGAGCAGCTGAGCCGAGAGCATGTTCGATATGCCTGGGATGGAATCCATGATTTGCTTGCCAATGGATTCTCTGCTTGCGTTACACACTCGTGGGTGCCTAAGGACTTGTCCAACGTTACAATTACTCCTGTTCCCAAAAACCGCACTGGTAATCTTACTGATAGTACTAACTATAGACCTATTGCCTTAGCCAGTGTTCTGTCAACTGTACTTGAAAAACTTCTTCTTAACAGACTGGAACCCTTCCTAAAAACAACTTGTCATCAGTTTGGTTTTAAGGCGAAGCATAGTACTGAGCACGCTGTTCACGTGCTTAAGGAGACTGTAAGACATTACCGGGCCCAGGATAGTGGTGTGTACGTCTGTTTCCTAGATGCCAGTAAAGCTTATGATCGGGTAAACTGGGGCGTTCTGTTTAAGAAATTGTGTGACAGGGGTGTCCCAATATGGGCAATCAAGACTCTTAGGAACTGGTATTCAACTCAGAAAATGACTGTGCGATGGAGTGGGTCCACCTCTAGAATTTTTCAAACCAGCAATGGTGTGAGACAGGGTGGAGTGTTATCCCCTGCCCTGTTTGGTGTCTATATGGAATCTCTGAGCCAGGCACTTGTTAACGAAGGTATTGGTTGCTATGTTGGTGGCACATGCATCAATAACATTTGTTTCGCTGATGATTTGGCGATTATTTGTCCTTCAGCTAAATCCCTTCAAGCACTGCTGGCAGTAAGTGAAAACGTTGCCCAGCAGTTGGACCTTCTGTTTAACCCCGACAAGACTGTGTGTATCTTCTTTAGACCAAGAGGCCTGAAATGGAAAGCGTTTATCCCCCCGAAGGTTTTCTTAAGTGGTAAATCAGTGAAGCTTGTGAGCAGCTACCGCTACCTTGGGCACATCATCTCGGATGACTTACGAGATGATGCCGACATGCGCAGGCAATGCCGTACGGTGTGTGTTGCTGGAAATGGCCTGAAGGCTAAGTTTAGCTCGTGTGATAGATTTGTAAAAAACCGTCTTTTCAAGGCACATTGCACAAACCTCTACACAAGTGGCTTATGGATGGACTATAACAAGGCCTCTGTGAACAAACTCAGAGTTGCATACAACAATGCTGCTAGACGGCTACATGGTCGGCCACCATGGTACAGTGCAAGTAGGTTAATGGTTGAGAACAACCTCCCATCCTTTGGAGCTATCAGAAGAAAAGCTGTTTGGGGAATTCGTGTTCGGGTGTTGGCTTCTCCTAACCTTCTGGTGCAGGCAGTGACCAGATTTTCACTGTGCAAGGAGTACACCTTCAGTACCTGGCATGCAGTACTGTACGGTGATTGCTTGTAGTTTTTGCTGTGTGTAATTCATTTCCCTCGTCCTTTTGTGTAATCTGTAACTCGGTACTTTTTGTACTTAAGCAAAGGTGCTGTGGTCCAAAAAAAACGTGGGCCGAATTTTTGAAATAAATAATAATAATAATAATAATAAAGGTTCGTTACTGAAAATATAAACGTCGCTCGCGCTTAAAGCATCATTCATCCTCCCCTATGGTTGCCAGGCAACAACAAGTAACGCAGGCAAGTCATCTAAATTCAGTTGCCCAAAATCCAAACAAACAAGATAATAGTGAAATATTAAATTAAATCCCTATACTTTTTTTTTTTAATAACGGTAAGGTAAAATAAGCCAAATGAAGAATAAGACGAGCTCCACGTGTAAAATAAGCATACTACCTAACACGAAAAACTGTTGGACTGCGTACGGCAACTGTTAAATCGACCGTAGCCGTCTCGTGATTTCGGCAGTGTTCTATTACTTTCGATAACAAAAGCCTGGCGAGTCGAAAATAGTTTACAATAAATTTACACATGTTACCTTGAAACGTATGTAAATCCTAGATAAACGGGGAAAACAAATACATTGACTGTGTTAGTTGTCAAACTCTCTCGTTTGTTTACATACGTAGAACAAAGTGGAGCTACAAATCAACATCAGTTTTGTGTCCACTCCCGATCATTTCGTGAGATTTCTTGTATCCAGACGTTAACTCTGTAGTGTTGCACGAATCTTCTTTCAATGATTTGTTCTGCTGACAAACATTTTGAATCGTAGCACGAAACAAGGAATCGGTACATCGTTATCACCGCCCCTTACTTTAATTGCTGTATAGCGCCGATTACTACCATAAAAATATGGAAAACTAGGTTGCGCTTCCCCCCCCCCCCCCCCCACCAATCCTCATGCCAATTTGTCAATTTAGTTTGTAATACAGTACATTGTAATCAGCAGCTGGCAAATAACACAAATAACAGCACAATGGATTTTTATTTTTATTTACCAAGACTTCTAACAAGACGGCTATCCTTTTTCCAGCAAACCCCAAGCATTCCTTCGCTCTGCCGACACTTTCTTAACAATAGGAAGTTGTTTATTTGTACGCATGTCTACAATAATACGTCTTAATTGACGTGTCGAAAAAATTAAGCTGCGAAATGGGTGATAGACGCGGCCTTTTTTTTTTTTTTTTTTACCCCGGCGTCTCTACATCACTCACGCGCCCTGCATGAGACGTGTAGCAATTTAGCAAAACGTTACAACACTCCCGGCAGTAGCAGCCACTGCACACTTTCTGCATTGCGTGTTAGTTCTATACTCTCCAAATTCACTCACCCTGGATTCGAAATACTAAACGACGTTTTAAACATCTCCAGAGCTTGACTGCGTTAAGTTTTACCGCGCTTCGCTGACGATATACAAACGAAGTCGAATTCGACGCCATGTCTGGGCTCGATTGAACTCGCTGTTGGCAAGGTGCACCTATCCTACTGGCAAAAACGCGTGATATTCGACGAACGCCGAGTCATTCTTTCAGTGGCCGGACTCTAATAATATTGATACGTTCGTGTAAGTTCATGCGTGGCATGTCGTTATGAAATACAAAAAGAACGAGTGGTGTCGAACGAAGCGAATAAAAAAAGAACAAACTGTATCGAATGATATGTATCAGGTTGTACCTAACTACTGTCACGTAGATGTGTACGGACCAACCAGTACTACAATATAATACACATCACACAATAGTGCAGGCCCTGGGGACATCAGGTCACATGACTCACAACTTTGCGTGCAACGACAGTACAGTAGCTGAAGGGCAACATGCAGCATTAACCAAGGTTACTAAATCGGTAATTAAACTCAGCCAATTACAATATGTACAGTACTGTAAACTGGGAACTCCTGTCGAGTAACGTTACTAGGCCTTTTGTGCAGCGAGTGGTGTGGCGATTAGATGTGAATACTGGATAGTTGTTAATTCAGTACGTACATTGGGCGATTCGATTTCTACAGTGTATCAGGGATAAGAGGCCGCAGAAACTACGTTGTACTGCCGCCGTACAAGTGGCTTCCCCCCACATGCATTTTTTCCTTTTGCGTTTTTATTTGGAATCCAAATACTGTAAAAGCCTTTATTTTGGCTATTTTGCTTGATGGCCAAATAAATGTTTTTATTTCTTTTTACTTGAAATCTAATTATGGGCTTTTATTGTTTGTTTTGGTTCCCCCCCCCCCCAACCAACCAGTGCTGTCACATGCTTTTGTTACTTTTTGCGTTCTTATTTGAAATGCAAATAAACGCTTTCTTTCCTGAGGTCAGGCATAACTATCTTGATTTCTTTACTGAGGTCAGGAATAAGGGTTATAGTGACGGGGAATGGTTGTTGAACTTAGAAAAATTCGAATTCGACATGTAGCGTTTGTTTTTAAACACCCTGTACGACAGCACACCCATGTCATCAACCACTACGTCTTCAACAGCGGCTGGTCTATCACCTGCTTCCCCTGCCTTGGACAATAATGCTGTGACTTCAACTTTTGGTGGCCTACCCATTTAGGCCAGGTTGGCAGCATTGACCTGTCTTTTCTGAAACGCACACAGATCCCTTTGGCCGTTCGTGTAGTATCACGCCTCCAGTTTCAATCCTCGGGCCCAAGGAAGCGAACTCGAGCATTCCACAAGATGAAGATCAGCCTTCCCTGCTTTGGTTAAGATCCTCGCTCAGGGCTAGCTCCTTAATTCAGTCTCTGACACTTCCTAACCTACCATTTTCCAAGGATCAGGTATGCTCTCTTTCACCCTTTTGATTCCAAACCAGCACTCTGGCTTGGACTTGGTCTTCCTCGACAACAGCAGTTCCTCCCAGACTTCGGTTACCTGGCTTTCGGCAGCACCAGAAAGACATCGCTTAACCTCCTTCTTTGGTCCCGCAGGTACCTCTATCATGGAGCAGTACACGAATGGGTTGTCAGCCCCAGACTTTCTCTGCTGGTTGCAACAGCTCCCGGCCTTCTTCTTCCGACGCTCAGGAAGCTCCAGTTTGTGCGCCTTTATTCGGCTCCACGTTAAGACGATCCTCGGTGGCTACATTCGCCTGTGGCAGTGCTGGCTCACCCTGTCATCCTTCTGTTTCCAGTGCCAGCATCCCTGAGGAGATCTCACCCTCTGCAAATGCCCGATTGGACTCTTCAACTCTGACCTCTTCGTTTCTGATGCATCACCTTTCTTTCCCTCGTATCCATCGCATCTTGCTTCTTCGACGATATCCTACTATACCTCGCCCGTACTGTCAGTTTTTCCCGGCTTGCAGCTGTCTCTCCATATCTCCAAGTCGACAGCCATTTTTCATACACCAGTGCTCCTGTGTATTTCGAAGACACCACGTGCGTCTCCCGAACATCTTAGGAATCACCAAGTGACGCTTGACACGGTTCTGTACGCCACATCTTCGTTTCGTGAAGAACACGAACACACCTACAATGATATTGTGGTTTCTGCATATCCATCCCTTTTCGTCCACGTACAATAATAATAATAATAAGATGATAATGAAAGAAGAAAGTCGAATAAAGTTACTTCCCCGAGAGATAAAACGGGCCACCTAAAGTTTCTGTCGTCCTTAAAAAAATATTATAAGACAACTTGCTTTCTTTTTAAAAGGCCTGTACTGACAGATGACAAATTAAACATCTTTCGTAGCTGCAGCATGCGACAGTTGCTTTCTTCCATCAGTTTCCATACTTTGGACGTACGGAACGGGTCCTTCGCACCTACCGTTTCACTTGGACCAGCATGGCTTTCAGTTCCGTTGCACCTATCTCCAGGACTTTCCTTTCAGCCTTCATTTTCACTTACAGCAAGTCACTTTTCCTTTGGGCTTCCTCGACTCAGACCAAGGTTGCCCTCTTTCATCTTTTCATCGTACGCAACCTGTCGTCATCATCCGCCAACTGCTTTCCTCTATTGGCTGCTGTCGCCTCGCTTCTTTGGCTTTTGTTCAAACAGAAAGGGGGAGGGGGGAAGGGATGGAACGATTTTCCCTGGTTATGCACACGTAACGTCTCGAGTTAACTCCAGGTCTACACTTTGACCAGCTTTGGACTAACACATGCCAGGCCGCCCTTTCTGACCTCTGCTTGTCCGTCACTTCAGTAGTTCTACACTGACTGAGGCTCTCACTGGACCCTAGACTCCTGCTGCCATTTTCTGACAGCTCTTTCATACCGCTCCTTCCCACAATCCCCTGTTCGCTCAGAGTTTTGGCAGAATAATCACGTGTGCCACTGATCGTGTTACAGCTACTACTCTCGCTCACATATGTTGTGAATTATTTCTTTACTGGTCTGAATTTTCAACCATCATAATAGGTAAATGTCGTCAGGTTGTTCTGACCGCTTCTAGTTTGCCGCACTGTGATCCACGGCTTTCGACTGCTGCCACTGAACCGCTTCGTGTCCCTGAAAGGTGTTCATGCGCCACCATTGTTTTGGGAAATCCAGAATTGACCCACATCAATATTGCAGGAGACATCCATCATTCATGTGACTATTACACTAACCCATGTGCCATTTGCCTCACATTTGGTCACCCTACTTGGAAGAAGATTACAGTGATCTCACAGCTTCCCAGTCTGGTTCCCGTTCTGGCTCTTCCCTACGCAAGAAGAACACGCAGCCTACACCACTATTACCTTCCCCAAAGTGGCAGTCTGATTCCGTTTCTCACTCATTATCTCCTATGCCACGTAAAGAAATAACACTGTCTCCACAGCCAGCGACTTCGCCGCGGAGACACAAGAAAACGAAAGGACTCCGAGTCAAAAACTCAGCCTTTTACAATTTCAGGCCCGAGCCAGATTGCCACGACTGTGTCTCCTTCTGCTATGACGACAGTGAATTTTCCACACTCTTCAACTGTAGAGGCATCTATTACCCAGCCCACCTTGCCAAGCTCTTCAGCCTTGGAGAACCCAGCTTCTTCACTGGCCAGCTATGTTGCATTGGTCCTAGCTGTGTCTGGTGTGTCGTCGTCCTTTTCTACTGGTCCCAAACTAGTAATTAAGAAACTTGGCCAGGGCCTCCACCTGTCAGGACTTTCATCCAAGACTTGCTTTCAGAATCACAGAATCAGACATTCTGCTTGCGGCCAACATCGCCCTTACTGATGAGGTATCTCGTCTCCAACATCAGGCTTCCCAGCAACACTTTCAGCTTCACCTTGCTAACACTAAAATTAAGCTGCTCTCCCCCTTGTCCGATAATTCACAACTTTTTTGGTGTCTTGAACACTGTCGGTTATCGGCAACTTGTAAACCACCCCATGGATGTTCACCTATCGCATCTTGATTTCAGCGAAAGCGAGGGTGTTGGCACCATGACCCTCGCCATCAACTCCACTTTCTCCTTCAGCCATTCCTCCAACCATAGTTTCGACAGTTTTCCAGCCACTTCTAACATCCCACTGGATTTTGTAAGCTCATCTTCTTCCCTGTCATCGCTGGCTGGCACCAGCAACATTTCCAAAGTGGCCAGCGCTCGTTCTGTGACAGACCACATACTCTCCACCCAGTTTATGTCAACTTCTTCCCTCCAACCGGACAGATTCACCTCATATTCGATATTCACCTTATATACTCTCTTCATCCCTGTCTACCCCGGCACAACCCAGTGCGTGGCGCACGTCACTAGGGACTTACCATGTGCAATCCGCCATGCGAAGGGCTACTTACATGGCTTTTGACTTCACTACTAAAGATGCCTTACAAATTCACTGTTGAACTTCATGCCGTGTTGAGGAACCTGGTCCAGACTTGTTTTACAATCTTTTACATATTATTTGCTCCTGTTTACATCATTAACTACGATCCCTTTAGACAACTTCTTCTTAAAACTGATGCTATGCTTCGTCCAGACCTAGCTTCTGCGCCTCCTCAATCTGCCTTTCACCTACAGATCGTGTGAATGCTGTCTTCGCTTTCGAACTTGCTGTCGACATGTGATCATCATTTGTATTTTCCACGACAGCACTAACTCTGGCCTTGGTTCCTCATTTTTCGTGCCTCTTCCTTTCTGTGCATGTATCTTATTTATCCTTATAAATAACCGTGTTTTTAACCTTTTGCATCAAACCTTTCGAGCGCACCACAAACCCTGGGCTTAGAAGGATTATCCAATGGCTGGATACGCCGCCTTTCGTTCCGGATGTTCCATTCAGCTTCTTTACCTTTGCTGCCCTCTCAACTGGATGCTGTCGGTCTCACCGATTGTCCCGAGTTCTACGTTCATCAGCAACAACCTACCACGGCTCCAATCAAGAACGGCAAGTACTACACGTTCTTTTACCAGCTGGCCGTGTCAGTATGGATCAGTGGTAGGACCTCGGCCTTTGGTTTCAAAGGTCGTGGGTTTGATTCCCCGCTCAGGCAGTCTGACATGTAAGTCCAAAGGCAACATAAATAGGTTTGCATCTGTATTTATTTAACTCTTGTAGAGTTTTTGGGCTTTCCATCCTTAGTTCTTTTACCAGCTTAGCTTAATGCAGAACGACTTTCCCCCATATTGAACTAACCCCCACCCCACCTTCCTCCCCGGCTTTTCTTTTGGCTTAACTTACATAAAATAATAATAACAACTAGCGCGTTCAACTGCTGCAAGGATGACTGAAGATAGACTTCACCATTGTAAGCCCTACACATCCATTTTTATTTTAAATAGGGGCCACCAGAGTTAAAAGGCACATAGTGGCTGCCCCAAAAGAGAGGCTCTCTTTCCTTACATCAATTGTTAGGGCGTATGCATATCTGCGCATGTGATTGAACTGCATCACTTGTGGAAAAAAATACCAAGTCGACCTTGCTGTGCCCCTGTAGAGAGCCTTTCTCTGACCTGCATGTGAGGTCAATAAATAAATTTTTATTTAATTTAATATTGCTGCCTACAATGAGTCGAGTGAATCTTGTTGGATTAGCATCTATAACACCTACAATTAACTTCTCTCCTACAACTTGCCTATTAGCTTACTCGGTAATGGCGTTATTCACCAACTCCGCAGATAAGCCTTCGGACCTAGGATCGAGACTCACAACTGCCTTAACACAAGAAAAAAAATTTCTTCATAAAACAGTTCTAATTTGCGAAAAATTGCCAAATGAGAAATTAAAAGTCCCCTTTGAACTCCAAACTCAAGAGAGACAATGTCACGTTATTCAATACGGATGCAAAACAAACAAGTGGCTACAGCGACTGCCTAGTTGCACCGGTCTTCTGTGCAGTTCCTCCACTTTCAATGTTGAGGCGCGCACCTCTAACATGCACTACAACAGCTATCTCTATTATACTCATCTAAAAGCAGTAGCCATCACAATTGTCGGTTAAAAATGCATTAGCTTTTAGGCCTATTTTACATTTTAGGCGTAATTGTCAGCTTTTAGGCCTAATTTTAACCAGCAGTTTTAATTTCGTAAGTAGCAGCTAACGGAGATATGGATTGTATAGTAAGCCTATTCATTTTTGCAACACGGTGCGCCTTCAGGCACACAGTTACAGTGTTACAACGTAATGCGCAACGTAGGCTATATAGATCAGTGGTAGCAGGAAAGTGACGAGAGAGACGTCAGCGGCGGAATGCGTCACTGGAGTAATGATTTCGTCACCGGATTAGCTCATAATCAAAATATGCCCAAGCAGCTCCTTTCTCTCTATCCTAAGTTAATCAGCTTAACGACTCCTCCCTATCTAATTTGAGACTCACTATCTAGTCACTTCAGTGACCCTCCAACCTTCGTATCTAATCTGTAATGACGAGGGGAGGGGGGGGCTTCTCTCTGGATTGTCCTAAATGACTAGACTTCATGTGGAGCAATACCAGTGCAAGGACTGAATTTCAAATATGTTGATAAGTAGCAACATCTTGCATGCTGCAAAACCATTTATACCTAGGGTTTCCAACCCGGGTGTCCGAAAACTCGGATACCCAGACGATTTACAACCCCCAAAACCCCGAGTTAGGTAAAGTCAAAAACCCAAGTTTTTCGAGTTTAAGAACTGTGATGAAATTGAAGCTCCATTTCAAATTTTCACCTGCATTATGGAGCGTTCTCGCTTCATTATTTTCGCTTTGTTATTTTGGCCTATTTGCTCCACAATTATGAAGCATTTAGTTAAAGGCAAGTGCAACGCGAGTGAGCTACGCTGTACCCTGTGTAGCCATTGGCTGGTGATGGGACTGAAACAAGCAGGAAAGCCTTCCACCATTGCTCTATAGTTTGTTCCACATTATGTTTTCAGAAAACTGACTGGATGACGACTCGTTTCCTTCCACTAAGAGTGCAGAAACATGTGGATATCACACTTGTAGACTCAACAAAATTACTGTTACAGTTTACAGATGGGATGTTTACGGATTTTGTGCACTCGTAGTGGAAGAAAACGTGGCGTCATACAGTGAGTTTTCTGAAAGGATAATGTGGAACAAAGTATAGTAGGGACCCAAACTTCTACATCCCTTGCTCTATCAACCAACATTCTTTATTTCCGGTTCGGGCTGCGGGGCTCCATCCATCTCAGCTGGTGGCTGAATCACGCTAACACAAATCTTTAGAATGCATATGGCGTTATGAACTCGTGTTGAATTTTGTTCAATTTGTGTAAAACTCG
>JAHWFP010108441.1:0-18295 GCA_023313725.1 Lithobius niger
CCCCCCCCCCCTCAAATCAACTGGGTAAGAAGGTGGCGTCCCTTATGCGTTAGTGTGCTGGTAGATGCTGTGGTCTGCAGGAAGTTTCAAACACCTGCAGATGTGGAGTCATACTGCATCATTGTTCCTAAAGAGTGGCGTAGCAAAATTATGGCAGCCTACCATGATTCTCTCGCAGGAGGTCACCTGGGAGCGACAAAGACCTTAACGAAGATCAGACAAACTTGTACTTGGGTCGGTACGAGTAGGAATGTTGCAAGGTACGTGCGTGCGTCCTATCAATGCCAATTGCACAAATCCGAAACTCCCCCCCCCCCCCTTCATGGTTTTATGTCGTCACCGAGACATTTGCCTTAACCTGGAGACACCCTTGCGATTGACTTGGCAAGTCCTTACCCCAAAACCAAGTCAGGGAAGTAATACATGTTCATAGTAGTCGACTATTTGACGAAATGGCCTGAATTGTTTGCCATCAAGAATGCTACAGCTGTTTGCTTAGTGCCGGAAGTTTTTCCCAGGTTTGGAATTCCGAGAGCCATTGTGTCGAACCATGGCCGACAATTTGTTTCGAACCTCCCTGCTATTGGTATGGTGTTACGTTCAGCAACTTCAGAAAATACTGGGTTCACACCAGCTTTTCTTACTTTAGGAAAAGAGCTGTCTTCCCTGTCACCCAACTGCTATGGAGGCAGAGCTAGCTAAGATGCCTAAAGCTAGTGATTGGGCTGTCACGCTGACTCAAAATTTGAGGGAAGCCATTGATAAAGCCCAAGAGAATATTGCTGCTGAAAGAATACAACAAAAGCCATACTATGACGCAAATCACAGAGACTTGTCTTTTGCTTAAGGCGACCTTGTTCTTAAGAAGGCCCATTTTCTCTCGGATAAAGAAAAAGGATTCACAAAGAAGATGGCACCGCGATGGCAGGGGCCGTATGTCGTGGATGAGGTTTGTTCTCCAGTTACCATGAAGTTGAATGATAGAGTAACATGTAAAGTAATGCAGGGACATTTCATGTGCAAGAGTTGAAGCTGTATGTGGCGTCGTCTGTGCAATCCGAGGATGATATGGAGAAAAGAGTCTGAGAATGATGAGTCATCCAAGGAACCTGAAGTGGATACTACTACACGTAGAGTGTTGCACCTCGCGGAGCGACTCAAAAATAGAAAGTCGTGAGTGGGGTCACTCACTGGTGGGTGGAAGAGATGTGTAATGTCAAATCAACGTTGTTTTATTTTTATTTTGTGTGAAATCAAGTGTTAAATTTTCGTTCTGTAAGCTACAGCGCTAAGTTTTGGTTCGGTGTGGTTTGGTTTTGGCGCATTTCAGTTTTGGCGATGCGCTTTTCAACTTATGGTTCTGGAGTGTAGTGGCGTTGAAGTCGTCGCTGACGTTGGGTAAAAAATGTACAAGATAATGCTCTTTGCGAAAAACATGTTCTTCTGGTCTGCGTTCACGACAGTAACGCAACAAACTTTCTCAGTCCGTCGATGTAAGATTGGGAAGTGGCCTCTCTCAATTCTGAAATAGTTCATCAAGTTGCTCAATAACTATCCTTCGTTGCAATGTCAAACAGAGAGCTTGACAGATAAAGAAACATATATGCGTCGCTATTTTGAAAGAAGCTGCCGGCGCTAAATTTTCGATAGACAACAACGGTTTGAAATGCTGGTCATTTAGTCAAGGTGTTGGGAAGAGTTACTGGGCTAATGCACATGAAGAGAAAGGATGTTTTGTTTCGTTCAGTGTGTAGCGGCAGATGCTACGACGGCTGAGGTGCTTGTAACATCGCCGGCATCTGGTGAATCTGGATCTTGCTTATATCACTCTGGGTTGACTTTGAGTACTTTTTTGGTTAGGTAGCACAACTGCAACTGTCCCAGCTTAGGGAATGGAGCATCAATGTCCTAATAATTAGGCCTGACTAGTAATAAAAAGCGGGTAACGCTGCCACCAAGGTGAGAAAAGAGCTAAGTTAAATTGTAGAGAATTGTCTAAATGTTATCTTCCAGCAATCATCAGAATAGCAAACAAACTGGCTTTGAAAACTCCTGGTTTTATTTTAAACAGACAATTAAAAAAAGTTACACTTTACAAATTGGGCTTGCTATTTACAACTTAGCTTTGGATTAAAAGCATACTTGAATTAACAATAATTCTTTCACGTGAACTTGGATTTAGTTCGATTTACAAATTTCAAATAGAAACAGTGGTTTAGGCAAGGGGATTTCGCAAAAGAGCCCTCTAAATTACAAACAGTCTCGGCTGACTTATAAAGTACACCTTAGTTTTTTTTCAAAAGGGAACACCCAAAAGATCAAACCGTCCCCATTGGAATTCACATTAGAAAAGGGATGTACTACGCTTCTGCAAATCTAATTGACCCAATGGCCTTTGTTTACGTTAAGTTAGATTAATGAAAACGGTAAAATAAAAGCTGGTTTTTAGGAAGGGACCGTGAACCCTTACGTCATGGCCATTAACGTCCTAAATGCAGATGGCTTAACAGACCTTAATTTACTTTCAAAGCTAGAGGTTAATTTAATTTAAATTACCGTAAATCGTGTATGAAAAGCCCTGTTGAAGCTAAAGCTCATTCCCTAAAATGCTGTAAGAAGTCAAAATTATGAAATAGTGGAGTTAAGCCCACCCCTCAAATTGTTGTTTTTATGGCCGACGAAAATACACATTACATGTTTTACATTAGCAGATTTCACCAGTGAGCTATTATTTTTTTTAAGGCATTTTTTTTATTATAACATTGAATTTAAGCTACGGCGTAGCAAAAATTTGGTGTTACACGTTAATTCACACGGATCAGTTTTACCCTGTAATGGTCACATCTATATTATTTGATTGTTTGTTTAGCACGGAAGATGAGATAATAGAAAACTATGAAGTTGGGCACCTCTTGCGAACGAAACAAGTGTCAGAAAATGAAGGTGGCGTTGCAGCCGGATTTTCAGCCCTTGACAGCATATATTTGATTTGATACAGCACAGTAGCTCGCTTCCTGGTTGTTTATCCTGAGCGATCAGTTGTGCACTTTTTTTTGCATTGTTTTCTCGTTACAGAGAAAAATACGTATTTGTATCATGAACAAGTGGCTATGAAAAGTGATCAAGACTGTAATTTTCAGTTACTGCTGGTTGCGTTTTATTTTCTTGTGTATATATTGGGCCAAAAAGATCATTGTGAGAATGGAGATCTGATGGCTGCTAGCAATTCTAGTCAAAGTTTGCACATATCGTTATGGGTTATACGTGAGAAATTTATAATATTTAGGATGGTTTTTGATATTTTTACACATTTTGTATTATGAAGTGATGAGATTTGATGCTGAAGTTGTTTTAATCTTACGTTACTAAAATAGTCAAATAGTTATTTTAAGTGTTGTTGGTATAGTTTTGGTATAATGGTTTTCATTTGTAGAATATAAAATTACTGTTATTTGAAAACTGTCACTTGTAATTTCTGAATTTCTATTTTGCTGTAATAAAACTAAATGCGTATATTCAGGTTGGTTGAATTACGATCAAGGTTATTCAAGTGAAGCGAGTTCGGGGCTGCAGGAGTCTATTACATCGGGGGGTTTACTTATGATTTCTTACTATCTGCAAAATATTTACTTGACAATTATAAAGTGCTTTAAAATATTTATAAAAATACTAGTTCCAATTGCTCCCGCCAACAATAATAGTTCCAATTGCTCCTGCTTTTATCCATGTTATACCCATTATCAACACGTGCAAGCGCTTGTTTTGTCACGTCTCGCTTTGGGCACAATGTAGTGACATTGGCCCTCTGTATGCTTTTTTTTTTTTTTTATCAACGTAGTTTTATCAATCCAACATGTTTTTGGACTCGAACATGGAATCTGTTATCAACGCCAGTCTTTTTTCCTACTTGTGGGTTCACAACGCCCAATGGCGCAGTCAGCATGCTGCCCTTCAATTTTACGGCGAAGAAATGCGACATTTGTGCTTTTTGTGATGCCGTCATTGTGGCCAAGAGTCTTCTATCCTAATCAAAAACAGGTACAAAGGCTTAGGAATGCCAAATCAGGAACTCCAGCTACTCGTAAATCTCCTGCTGTGGGATCTTCTGGGTTGTCTAGATCTTCTAAAACTAATCTTGATTGCCGCTAGAATCCATTAATACTGTCCTACCAGTGGATTTGTTTCCAACGAACACTGGCGACGCGACCCATCCTGGCGATGTTGCTAACAATCAAGACCAGTCCACTGTCTCCAATAACAATCTCACTCCTGGATCTTCACAGTTTCAACTCGGTGACATTGGCCTAGTTATTAGTTGAGTGAGAAAATGTACCAAAGTTGACATGAACATTCAATTTGATGTAGTTGAAACTAGCCTTGCTAAACAAATTAACTCCGTTATTGATTTCCGTTTTTCTTTGTGCGATGCCAGATTTGATCAAATGGCTACTCTTGCTTCAACCGGCTGCCTTCTAGCGGATGTCTCCGCCCCACTCGTTCTCTCCAACACGAAGCTTTCTGTGCCACAATTTTCTACTGCAGCTAACACAGAGCTAAATAAATACAGACAAATATTCTTCGTCCAAAAGTAGTGGAAAAATCAAATATAAGCCTAATGATAATAGTGTTATGTCCGGCATGTATTGTCCTCCGGCGCCTCCTAGTAAGGCAACAAAGTTGGGGAATCTTATACCTGTAGTGACGGCCAGGCTGGTTATGGATACGAGCGCTGGGGAGTACAAAGTAGCTGTCATCCACCCGAACCTCCGAGGCCAGGGGACATAAGCAAACCCGGTCCAGTTGTGGTAAAGTCCAAGTGTCGAAAAAGACGCTGCCACTTCCGAGTAAAGGTGTGTGATCATCTAAAGCTGGCCCGGAAAAGGTTTGTTTGGCTACCAATCCCTCTAAACATTCTGAAGATGAAATTCGTAGTATTGTTCAAAAATACTTTCCCTTATTTTCATTTGGGTTGCCTCTGGCTGCGTCGCCAAACCAGTCCTCTGTTCAATTGAAACCTTTAAAGTGGCATCGTCTTGATTTCGGTACTGTGTCACCATTATCTGTGCATTCTAGAGCGACGTTGCCAAATGCTTCCCATCACAGTAGCTCTCTCAAATCTAGGTCGCCGAGATGTCGCCAATCTCCAACAGAAGCACCGCCAAGGGAAAGCGTTGGTTAGTGTTTCCTGCCTTAAGCCAATGTACATCGAACAAAAATTTGATTCTTCTATCAAATTCAATCTTGTCAGCTTCGACCACCCTTCTACC
The DNA here is from genome assembly GCA_023313725.1 of Lithobius niger. Taxonomy (NCBI): domain Eukaryota; kingdom Metazoa; phylum Arthropoda; class Chilopoda; order Lithobiomorpha; family Lithobiidae; genus Lithobius; species Lithobius niger. The sequence continues at coordinate 5,268 of JAHWFP010108441.1, forward strand.
AGTGTTGCCAATAAATTATGTAAGCGTTCCCTTCATTTCTTCCTATTGTGCTTCGGACGAATATTAGGACGTTTCTGTTGCTTCGTCACCTCGTCTTAAAAAAATCACAAACTGACTCGCTTTTTTAATTATTCTGACGATGAAGTCCTCTACAAAAGATCCCGACTTCATCCCTTAGGGGCTTTATGCCAAAGCTGTTTTTCGAAACCTTAAGAACGAGCCCTTCTATAACGATACAGACCGTCTGTCTTTAACCCTAACGACCTCCGGCCACTTAGCCAATTCTGGTCGCCAATGTGCTGATCCTATTCAACACAGAAAGCCTTACTCGAAAGGACGATGAACCAATTTCAACTACTGGTCCTCTCCCACCTCATGATCACAAGAAGCGCAAGTTTGTCTTTATATCCTGGACCCTGGTGCCCCTCATAAAGGCCATTTTCAAACCTTCAAGTAGGCCGAACACTTTACTGAAAGATTTAAAGACTTTCGTTTGCTAAAACCATCTTCTCTCCTCTTCATCAGTTTGATGAAGGTGAAGTTTTGTTGAGGAGTGCTATTCGGGCGATCACGCCTATTCTCCTGCACTGATCCAATGACTGAGGAATGCAAGCAGCTTTTTAAGAAGGCATCCTCCTTTCTTAAATATGCCTTTAATTGGGGAATCTTGCCTTCTATTAAACATGACCTTCAGGAAATGTGATGCTTTCGTCGAATCGGCCTTCGGGAATTCCTGTCGATACCATTGCCAAACTTCGACTTCTCTCGATTCACAATTCCAAGGACACTTTAAATAAGATTCAACCCTTTCCTCTTAAGAAGAAAAAGAACCACTTCAAGAAATCCTTTCCTTAGAGTAAACAACAAAGGCGGTGAACAACCCTAAAACCCCTCCTCCTTACTCCTATCCATTTCCTTCTCAATCACATGGTAGGGGCTACGGTTCCCGTCGAAGCAACAGGCAGAGGAAATAGGAGAAGGGGCTCAGCAACATTGAAGTGACGCCCTTCCATCCTTTCCCCGTTGACAGGTGAATGGTGACAGGGTCCACGTGGTGCAAGATCACCCAGGATTTTCATTTTGTCAATTGTAGAAACGGGTTATTCCCCTCCTTTCATTTTCCTTCAGGCTCTCGCGGGGAAAACCCCCCGAATTGGACCATAAGTGCGCCGCCAAATCCAGCTCTCGAAAGAGAAGTTCGGAAACTTCTAGAAAAGACGGCCATACAGGAATCTCCACAAAAGACTCATGGATTCTGGAGCCCAGCGAGGGTGATCGCCAAAAAAGACAGTCACACTTAAAGATGGTGACCAAAGCGACCATAAGGGAAGCTCTTCAGAGGAACAAGTACAATAGTACACAATGGTTTATATATCAGTTGGATGGTTTGTAGCATGTGAAACAGCCTTCATAACACTGAAAAAGAACTATACCTGTCAATTTTAGCATTATTGTCCCAATGATGCTGTTGGATGCTTGAGACGTGAATTGCCGCCTCAGTAGCCCGACTGCGCATGCGCGGTCCTCCCTATAAGAGAGGTGGCTACGCGGGCTCGTCATCTCTTTGTCTCAAGCCGTCGTCCTAGACGGTCGCTCGTTCTGTTGGTTCTTCGCCTTCGCCCGCGTTTCCAGTTTCCTTCGCCCGAAGACATCGTGGCTCCCTTCCCGTGGGCTTTCCCGGGACCGATCCATCTTCCGAGTTGACTTCCTGCCTCTCGGTTGCCCTTCGTCCTTACGTATCCTCGCCCTTTGTTGGTACCGAAGACATTGTGGCTCCCTTCCCGTGTCTCCACGGGTCCAACCCACCTTCTGAGTCGGCCTCTCACCATTCAGTTGCTCCTGTTCGTCCTCGCCTGACCAGCACTGCAGTCACCGTGGCTCCCTTCCCGTATTACCACGGGTCCGACCCACCTTCCGTTCGGCCTTGTGCCTTTCGGTCGCTCCTCGATCTGCCGTTCCGAAGTCACCGTGGCTCCTTTCCCGTGATGTTTCACGGGTCCGACCCACCTTCCGCTTGGCCTCGTGCCATCCGGTCGCTCCCTGGTCAACACCTGCCGTCTCTCATTTCACTGAAATTGCCGAAGCTTCGTTACCGCCAAAGAGACCCTTATTTCCTTCACTCGGATCACCGACTTCTCGGCTGGCTCCATTGCTACGTGGTTCATCTATCCGGTTTTGAAGACACCATGACCCCTTCTCGAGTTGGTTCCTACCTTCGCACGCTTTGATACGCTCCTTCACTCTAGTCAACGTCTACGCGGATCCGCCTCCGTGTCAGCTTCCTGCCCTTCGGCCGTTCCTGGGGTTGGCTGCCGTCCTTCACAGAAATACAACCACCGCTTTCCCGATCTCCAAGCCCATCCCGCCTTCCGACTAGGCTCCCCGCCTTTCGGTGACTTTCATCAGGCTGCTCGCCCTTCGTTGGAACCCAAAAACTTGTTTCTCCCTTCCCGTGCCTCTCCCGGGTCCAACCCACCTTCCGTGTGGGCTCCTGCCCGTCGGTCGATTTTCAGCAGGCTGCCGGCCCCTCGTTGGAACATGAAAATACCGTGGCTCCCTTCCCGTGTACTCCCGGGTCCGACCCACCTTCCAAATGAGCTCCCACTCTTCGGTTGACTTTCAACAGACTGCCTGCCCTTCGTCGGTACCTGAAAACGCCGTGGCTCCCTTCCCGTGCTTTTGCTGGGTCCGACCCACCTTCCGAATGGGCTCCTGCACTTCGGTCGATTTCCAGCGGTTGGAACCTGAAGACGTCGTAACCCTCTTCCTGGGCCCTCTTTCTCCCGACCCACCTTCCGAATGGGCCCCCGCCCTTCGATCAATTTTTGGAAGGCCGCCCGATCTACGTTGGAAACTAAAACATTGTGGATCCCTTCCCGTGCTCCTCCAGGGTCCGGCTCTACTTCCGAATGGGCTCCCACCCTTCGGCCGCCTTACTGCAGACTGACCGCCCTTCGTCGGGACCTGTAAATGCCGTGACTCCCTTCCCGTGCTCTTCCTGGGTCCGGCCCAGCTTCCGAAGGAGCTTCCCGCCTTTTGGTCGCTTCTTTCCAAGCTGCTCGTCTTTCGCCGAAACCCGAAGTCACTGTGGCTCCCTGTACTCCTCCCGGTCACTGTACTCCTCCCGCTCCATCCCTTCCCCGGGACTAATGCCGCCTTTCGGTCGCCTCCCCTGTCAGACTCGACCGCCCTTCACTGGACTATTCCTCACGCCGCTCCGAGGCCCACCCCTCATGGGCTCGATTTTAACACTCCCCTACCATTCCGCAGGCCTCATCCTGGTGGCACAACCGTTAATCTTGCTTCTTGGTACAACTTCTACTACGCTTCTTCTAAATTTCGTCACTTCCCGTTGGCCTCCTGTCACCCCCTCAGTTGCCCCCAAGCGGTATTCCTGGCCCACCTCGTCCTCCCTTCGGCCGGTTTTCATTCCTGTGACCTGCCTTCCTTCGGACGATTTTCTACTCCTTCGCCCCAGACCACTCGCCTACGTCTGCCTTGAACATCACCGTTACGTCATGTTTCATCAACCACCCTTAGCCTTCCTGCAGCTACAACGCTCGGCATTCACGAGGCCCCTCACTGCTTTTTCCCAGATAGACCGCCGGCTTCCCGTTCTCCATTCTCAACATCGCGTTATGAGGAACCGAAAGGATGCTTTCTCTCTCCTTGGCACACTGATGCTGCCACCTCCACGCCATCCGCACGAGGGTAGTCCTTCCCTTCAGTCTGGGACCCTTGCAGCCTCTTCGGGCTTCCCTCCGCACTTCTCCAGGCCAACCCCGGAGAGCTTAACGCTTTCAACATCTATGCCCCCCCCCCCCCACCACTTTCGGCCGTCACGGAACAACGCCGATCCACAATCATGTTTACCCCAACACCTCTGTCCTCGAGTTCCTGGTCTCTTCTCCTCCTACTCCCGTCTTAACTCTTCGCAACATAGTTTCCTTTAAAAGAGAGGCAACTCTTCTCCGTGGATCTCCCGCTCTACATCATGGCCCGCCCCCCCCCCGGCCGCGCCCTACCGACGCCATCCGTCATGCCTTCGCCACGATCTTGCTCTCTTTCACGATCAACCCATTGTCCCTATTTGCCACTAGGAGCGCCCACACTCCATTCGGGAGCCGGCTTCCGCCCCCTTTCACTTGCGGCCGCTTCCCGCCTCTCTCGTCATAGCCATTGTGCCTGCGCTGCAGCTACCTAGCACCCCACGAACCCGTGTTTTCCTCATCGTTCCATCGTGCCTTCATGTCATCTGTTCAATCATGGTAAAGGCAAAGAAACCGAAGGACATTAAAGACGACGTAGACATCTTCTTCGGTCACGTTCCAACAATTGAAGACCCTAGGAAGTGTCACTGCGCAGGCCTTCTTAACCCCCTACGGAGTGATCCACACACTAGTGTTTGCCAATACCATCGCAGGTGTGACTACTATAAAAACCCGTGCCCCATCTGCGTAACAATTCCCCTCGCCACAAGGCGTAACATCGCTTCCCGGCACCTCCTCTCTGCAACTCGTAAACACCAGGCCATCAATCAAAAATTCACGATGAAAAAATTACGTGAAGAATCACTTTCGTAGCCGTTCTCCCAACTCCGGGCGGATTCCAGACCTACTCGGGCGCCAACACACCCCTTTCACAACAGTAATGGACCAAAACAACAGGATCTATTGATATTCCGGACAGTGTCCTCTCCATACACTCCTCCTTGACCGACCATCCCGCACACACACCAGTTCGTCCTGAACCGACGATAATAGAAGAACCACCCTCGTCCCCAATAAACGAAATTTGTAATGTGGATTTAACATTTTATTTTTTTTTTTGGAATGTACTTATACATTAAATTTTTGTGTTTTAAGTGTTTCGACGTTGGTTTTGGTGTGCAACGACGCTAGTTTCGGTTTTGGAAATTGGTTTCTGTTTCTAATTGGCGTTTGCTGTTTCTGGTCTTTGGTGGGTGGCGGCGCTGTGATCGGTTCTTCGACGCTGGATGGTGTAGCATGGTCGAATGTGACAGTTGAAAAAAAGGCGTTGTTATGTGGAACAAACCGATTCGTTGTCCGATATAGTTGGGTCGAGATGTGGCCAATCTTGACTTCGACTTTGCCAGTCCGGTAATTCGATAGTTGTTGTTCGCCGTCATGTCAGAAATGCGAGTGAGGAAAAAGACCGGACTATAAATGACGCCATTGCGTACGAAGATGTTTTCATTCCCAAGTTTTCGTCGAAGAAATATGTCAGTCGTCGGAGCCGTAATGTCTAGTCAAAATGCATGAAGAATATGCCGCTCACCACAGTTAGACGCTGGAGTTTTCTGTACGAGAGAGAGGTGTCCAAGCGAAAAATAACGGGACTGTTACTTTGGTACAAATCTTGTGTGCGATAAAGCCGCCTGGGAAAATATTCAGAACGGCCACGTGTTGACGGAAGGCCTGGTTTCGTCCTGAACTTTGACCTCCATTGGGAAGGAAAACTTCCAAGCTGCATTTCTACTGTATGGTCCATGAGTAAACCGGAGACTGACGCAATGTCTCAAAAATAGCTAGAAATTACGAAAACTCAATACGCCGTAATACCAGCCAACTAACCGAAACTATTTACATGTGTACACTTGTTAGTAGTGGTACGATTTAATTTATTTTTGTGTAATTATTTGTGAGCATTTCCTAATACGTGGGATAAGGAAAGAATTCATTAAATTAGTAACCGCTCTCATCTCCATAAAACAGAATTAATCCAGGGATAAAAGAAGCTGTGCTTCCTACTGGATTATTTGTACATAGATAAATTTTGCTCAGCCCATAGGAATATAATTATTGGAAAGTTATATTATGGGAAGTTGAGAGAAATGAGAGGCTGAATATATTTTACGAAATATCGATTTATCTATTAAGGCTTGTCTTATTTCCTTCTTGTCGCCCCTTTTTGTTGGAGAAGAAATAGCCTATTTATTTATATTGTTGAAACGCTTATAGGTGAAAATAATTTTGATTAGCCTACCAAATAATGAATTGCTAATATGGACCGAAACTGGATTTTGACTTAAGCTATTTTGTAGCTTTGGGTGTAGCCTCCTATGGGCAAAATTAACGAAAAACACGTTAGGAATTATAGAAATAAATGTTTATATTTTTGTTACATAATTCTACTTGTGGAACTGACTCCTGTGTCTCACCTAAAATAAGATTAAACCCGGGAGATTTTTTTTGCGATAACATCTTAATCAAGCTAAGACTTAGTGAAATTACGGTGTTACAAATTCTTGAAGGAGAACTCCCTTTGTTGGAAACAAACGTGGCCCCTACCACTCCCTTCTCTCCTACTCTGAAGAAGAGACAACATCCCTCAGGTTGGACTCAACCACCCCTTCAATCGAATCATACTCACCCACACTTCAAGTAACTGTGCCGACTCCCCCTCAATGAGATCCAACACCCCTCTACGGCCTCGACAACGACGAGGTTGATCATGAAAAAATCTTCCTGACGCTTCGTCACAAACCCCGCCTCAATGTACGTGCACGCAAACAGTACGACAAAAACGCCCACAAAGTTAAGCCATATCTTCTCCACTTGCAGGACGTACTTTTTCAGCAGCGCTCCACACGCTAAGACCGTACCTCCACCTCCTCATACGGGTCTCAACCCCCCCTTCACCTTATCTCCTTGGATTTTACAACCGGTGGACGACCTTCACAAATTACGCCGCCCTTACTCTCGCCCCTGCTGTCTATTTATTTCTTCATTCCAGTCTGCTCACCATATCTCACGATCCTCGATTGAAGCCCCCAACTCAACCAATGGAAATCTACGACTCAAGTCTCTCCTACGGCCACATCAAAGCAGGACCCAGACTCCATTAGACAACTTCACCTTTCCAACATTACCGAGTCATGGAACGCCATTAAAACAACTTCGTCACCCCACAACCTCTTAGCACACTCCTTATGGCAATATGATAACTCCGTTGAGTGTGCTCCCCTACACCATGACATGATTGCTGCCCTCTCCAACACTCCATCCTTGGACATTCCATGCGTCCCATGCAGGTCCAAAGCTAGACAATACTGTATGGGCCTACGCTCCCTACCTCGTCCCTCCAACCAATAAACAGGGACATAGCCGGCCTCCTTTAAACTCCATCCTGGACCTTTCGGAACACCACTCAAAAAAAAAGGGGGGGGGGGTACATTGAAAATGAAGTGGGCTAATTGTCTTACTCACGGCCGGCTATCTACAATAGACACTTACGGATATATATAGGTATAAAAAAAAAACTTATCCTGGATCTGACGAACTTCTTCACCATTCCTTAGTCGAACATTCTCACCCATAAGATGACCCCCTCTTTCATATTCCAGAACTAATCCACCAGATCATCGCTAGTGGACCGAAGATCATCTCAACAGGTAAATCACCCCTCCTGTTCCCCTTGTTTTTATTTCATAAATAATGATGAAAACAATGGAGTAGTACCGGCCATACAGCTGAACCACTTGGAGTACACCGCCAAGTCCGAACCGCGTGGGTGACTATCCGCCTCAGAACCCTTGGGAACTCACTCAAAAGGTGCCCGCCACCAATTTGACGAGGTCGGCCTGTCATTGCTAAAATTGACAGGTATAGTACTTCTACAGCACAAAGAAAGAACATTTTGCCGGCCCCCAGCCAGGCCGGCTACAAATGGTTTCTTTTGCTGTAAAAAGTACTATACCTTAGGCCCCTCCCAGCCTCCCCTCTCGAGCCACCTTTTGGCATGAGAGACAAAGAGATGACGAGCCCGCGTAGCCGCCACTCTTAATAGGGAGGACCGCGCATGTGCAGTCGGGTCATTGAGGCGGCAATTCAAGTCTCAAGCATCCAACTGCATCATTGGGACAATAATGCTAAAATTGACAGGTATAGTACTTTTTACAGCAAAAAAAAACATTTTTAGCCGGCCTGGCTGGGGGGCCGGCAAAATGTTCTTTCTTTCTTTGCCAAACATATTAACCTGATAATTTAGCATTACATTGTCCTCAATTAATGTTACCCTGGAGGTTTTTAAGTTGCTTGTAGACGCCTGCTTGCATGACCCACTGCGCATGCGCAGTCCTCTATATAAGCGAGAACGTGGTTGGTCTCGGCATTCATTTTCCTCCAGAGGTTCACGTCACCTCGTCTCCCACCTGGATTTTGGATTTTCGTGTCGTTCATCTCCGATGATGGATGCCGCCCTGTCAGACACTGCTCTTGCCTCGGATGCTGCTCTCTCTCCTCCGGCTATCCCTCCCGTCCGCGACGACGACGACAACTCCCTGCTACAAGACGGCCAACGCACCCCGCCTCTTCCCCGCTCTGTCGGTCCTGGCAGAAGATGTAAGACACGCCAAGGCGCTGCTCCGGATTGCCAAGCAGAAGCTCCGGGAAGCCTCTTCTCATGTCGGCCTGTCAGTCAACAGCTCGCCACTCGATTTATCATCAAAATCGTCTTGCAGGGAACACAGCGTCACTTGCAGCGAAGCCCAAAACCTCGTCGACTCAGTCTTCCCCGCTTTGCCGATAAGACTCCCCGCTTTGCCGATAAGACTCCGATGCCTCCCCCGTCATGCACTTCGTCTGTACGACAGGCTAACACACAAGATTGGGTCGCATCCACACCGAGCCATGAAAGCCGTAAATGCATGTCGCACATCTCCGATCCGTCGGCTAAGAAGCGCAAGCCCTATCGTGACACCCACAGACGCCTCCACTTCCCGGACAACATTGACGATCCGACCATACCTCTAGCATCTCTTCTCAAGACAGTCGAAGACACAGTCCCAGATTGTTTCCTGTATAAACCTTCCGAATCTGCTGATGCTCCAGTAATAAACAGAGGTTTTAAAACTGGCTTTGGTTTCGCCCGTCGTGATAAGGACGCAAAGCCCCGTAGTCTGCTAGGCCAATCGACGACTCTCCTCACCTGCCTGCTCGACATTGAACCACCGGCACCACGACCTGGCCGCGAATCAAGCTTCTTTCGGCCATACGGCGACGGCGTAACTAACCCCAAGAATTTTGACACATACCGGGAATGTGAATTCCTTTACAGCGAAGTCAAGCTGGATTTTGGATCAGCCCTAATCATCCCTAAAAGAGTCTTAGTGCCTTCCTTTGTCCTGTACGACAACGACAAGTGCTTACGCTTAAGCTTACGAGCCGCTTCACAGGTCGACGTATTGAACACCACAGTCAACGCTCTTTGTGAGAAGCTATCGGCCGACGCAAGCCCTGAAGAAATCCGTAACCTGTCTTCCCTCATTTCTCAGCTTTTCCAGAAACCAAGCTTTGCAACCTGAACTGGGCCACACGAGCGTTATTCAATAACGCCTTGCTCCTAAGAGAAGCTGCCCTTAAAACTGCACACAACCTGAACGAATCAACTAGACATCGCCTACGCAATCAACCACTTCACGAGTCCGACACGCTCTTCCGGGGACTAATCCCGAAACAAGCTCCTCACCTGGACATTTCCCGCAAATCTAAACCTGTCCGACAAGACAAGCCGGCCTTTCGTTCATCTAAGCCAAACAGGTACCAAAGCGCCCGTCTCTCCCCTGAAAAACCACCGGCTTCCTCAGGTGTCGCACGCAACGACAGTTCTTCCAACAAGACACAGCCCTTTCGCCCTGACCGACAGCCTCGCTCACGCCGCCGCAGCCGACACTCATCCCCCGGCGGCCGCAACTCGCGTCGCAATCAATGACTGTCACCGGCTCTCTCGCTTCCCTGCCGGCGCGAGACTCCACCATTTTTATCCAGCCTAGAAATCCCTGTCGCACAACCAAGAGGTCCTCGGCCTACCTTTCTCTCGAAACCATCACTCGCATCAAGCCCTCCGTGGAACTTCACGGCCCCAGTGTCGCACTCCCTCACGTCGGAGATCTCGCTTCTCTTAACAAAGAAAGCAATCATCAAAAAACAAAACCCAGGGCCGGGGTTTTACAGCTCCTTCTTCACCCGCCCAAAGAAAACGGGGTCAAAGACTCCTCTTCAATATGAAACCACTGAACAAGTACATCGACAATCCCCACTTCAAAATGGAAAAACTGGAATCCTCTCCTTCAAACAAAACGATTGGACAATCTCCATAGACCTGGAAGACGCATAACTACATGTCCCACTCCATCCGTTTGCCACAAAATTCTTCCGCTTCATTTACAATGGCCAGGTTTACGAATTCCGCTGTCTTTCTTTCAGTTTAAACGCAGCACCAAGAGTCTTCACCACGATTCTAAAACCAATCTTAGCTCACCTCCACCAACATCAAATCAAAGCGAGTGCATACCTCGACGACTGGGCCCTACACAACCAAGACAGGGACAGAACAATCAACCTATTAAACCAACTAGGCTTCGGCGAACATCCCTAAATCTCGACTCACCCCGCAAAAAAAATTCACGTTCCTAGGCGCCTCATTCAATCTCTCATCGGCCAGAATCTCTCCATCACCCGAGAGGGTAGAAGACCTTCTTCGTCACATTCGTCACTTCCAAAACTAGCAAACATTCTGCCTACGGGAACTAAACTCTCTCATCGGGAAGATGGACTCACTGGCGTCACTCGTCCCCTACAGCCGATGGATGGTAAGACCCTTCCACCACCACCGATCGACAACTGGTCAAACCCTCATCTCAACCCGGATTACCAGTTCCCTTTCCACAACGACTTCCCTCACAACAGCCTCCTTTGGTGGACGGACATCATGAACCTCACCAAATCGGTCCCTCGCCACGAACCACCCCTAAACCTCGTCATCTTTACAGACACCCCGAATCAAGGCCGGGGAGCCCACCTATCTGTTCCCACCATTCAAACTGCTTCCCCAAGCACTTCAAAAAGCCAAAGAAAGCCTCCTCCTTCTAATAGCCCCACTATGGCCATCAGCACCGTGGTTTCCACACTTACTGTCACTACTTGTAGACACCCCAAGTACCCTCCCTCATCTTCCAAATCTTCTGTCTCAACACAAAGGGTCGAAACTTCACCCAAACCTTCCCAATCTAAACCTTCACGCGTGGCTACTATCATCAAACTCAAGAAGGCTGGAATTCATAAAGACGATGCCGCCCGCATCGCCACAAGAGCCACCAGGGAATCAACAAACAAGATGTACGACAGCCATTGGACCAAATGGTTTCATTGGTGTTTCGTAAGGGAAATCAATCCAGTCAACCCCACTCTACCCGAACTGCTGAGATTCTTCACCGACCTCTTCGACATCGACAAGCTCAAAGACTCAACAATCCTTGTGTATCGGTCAGCCCTAAACTCAGTATTCAAAGCAGCAGACAAAACTAACTTTTAGACGACTACCGCATTTCCTCCCTCCTCCGCTCCTTTGAAAACGATCGTCCAACATCAAGAAGACAGTTGCAGACTGGGACCTTTCAATCGTACTCCAATCCCTGATACCTCCTACGAACCAATGCGAGACAGCTCCCTGCACCTCTTAACCAGGAAAACTGTCTTCCTCGTGACACTGGCAGCCAGTGCCCGCTGCTCCGAAATCCAAGCCCTCTCAGCTGACCCAGCCTACTGCATCTTCGGCCCAAACTTCTCTTCAGTAACCCTTCACCCAAGATCAGGCTTCCGAGCCAAAACTCAAAAAACCTTCCGAACTAACAAAACCTATAACCTTTCCAGCACTCACGAGCCAGGACGTCTTCTATGTCCCATCCGAGCGCTCCGTTTCTACCTCACCAGAACTCAACACGAAGACATTCGCAGAGGCAGAAATCAACTATTCCTACCCGTTGGCCTCCAAACAGGAGAAACTTCAGCCGCCATGATTTCCCACTGGATTAAGAAAACAATCGACGTTACATACGACAAAGCCAACCTTAACAGAGAGAGAGCAACAGCACACAAGGTTAGAGCAATCTCGACTTCATGGGCATACCATAACGCCACCCCTATTGAAGAAATTCTACAAGCCGCTTCCTGGCGACACCCAACGACCTTCACGTCACATTACCTGAGAAACATGTCAAAGGAAGAAATAGGACTACACCGGCTGGGACCAATCGTCACAGCCAGAACCGTGGTCAACCCCCCTTAAGCACAATCAGAACGAAGCCATCCACAGAAGAACGCAAGCCATCCACAGAAGAAAGCAAGCCATCCACAGAAGGAAGCAAGCCATCCGTTGAAGGAAGCAAGAACCCTCAAACAACGGTCCTTTTCAGGGGCACCAAATCCTACGAAAGAGATCCAAATTCCTGTTTCCAACCACCTGTTCTGAATAAAGTGCAAATTTTTCAAATAAAATTTTGGGGGAAGCCTGCTTGTAACCCGAGGCGCCCCGTCAGATCGGTGCCCGCCATCACGTTTGACGAGGTCTGCTGATAATGCTAAATTATCAGGTTAATATGTTTGGCAAACAAAGAAAGAACAGTTTGCCGGCCCCCAGCCAGGCCGGCTAAAAATGGTTTCTTTTTTGCCTAAAACATACTTAACCTAAGCCCGCCCTACCTTCCCTCTCGAGTCACCGCCTGACAGATTGAGAGGAAAATGTATGCAGAGACCAAACACGTTCTCGCTTATATAGAGAGGGCTGTGCATGCAAGCTTCAACAAGCAACTTAAAAACCTCCAGGGTAACATTAATTGAGGACAATGTAATGCTAAATTATCAGGTTAAGTATGTTTTAGGCAAAAAAGAAACCATTTTTAGCCGACCAAGCTGGGGGCCGGCAAAATGTTCTTTATATGGAGGTGTTCCTTATACAGGTCTTTTTAGCATTACAAACAGAAGATGGTCAACCAAATTGTTAAAAAGTGTTCTTTATAGGGAAAAGTTCCTTATCCCGAGAGTCTACTGTAACTTGAAATAGGAACCAGCCGCATTTGACAAGTTGGGTGAGATTTTTAACTTTTATAGTTATTCTAGATTTGCTCCAGTGTGTTTGTTGAGATGACGTTCGGCTAATACCAATTTTCACAACTTCGCTAATCATCGATACAGTTAATCCCAGCAAACTTAATGGGGGAATTTTTTTTT
>JAHWFP010108442.1:0-19764 GCA_023313725.1 Lithobius niger
AGCTATAATATACAAACAGGAAAGCAAAAACAAAAACCTTAAATAACAAGACCAAAGCCACTGAATGGCTACAGGCCACTGAATGGGCGTGTGACATGCCTGCAAACCTGCATTAAACCTATAAAAGTTCACTGAATTCACATTTTCCGCCATTAGTCCATTCCAATCACGTATAGTTTTGGGAAAGAATGATTCAGCAAATGCAACGTTATTAGACTGAGGGCGTTTCACCTTCTTTGGATGATCCAACCTGCCAATGTAGTCAAGCGCATTCAAGTAGTCCAGTGGGTTTAGAATGGTATTTCCGTGGTAGATATTGTAAAAAAGACCCAGTCTGCGGTCGCGCCTTCCCACAGTCAAAGGTTGCCATTTCAACGAGTTCATCATCGTAGTAACACAGAATTTCCTTCTGAAATCACCAAAAACCATTCTTGCACCACGTCGTTGAACTTTCTCAATGTCATTTGTGAGGCATTCAGTAGGAGGATCCCACACTGAGCTACAGTACTCCAGCTTTGACCTAATGAGCGTCTTGTAAACAACCTCTCTGACCCGTTGAGAAGTTCCGGCCAACACCCTATTTACAAATCGGACTTCCGAATTAGCCTTGGCACAGATCTTTGCCACATGATCGTTCCAATTAAGCTTCCTGTTTATAGAGATCCCAAGAACAGACAGTTTGTCAACAACCTGCAGCATATTATTGCCAATGGCATAATTGGGCATTGCAATCGTGTTTTTCCTTGAAATCACTAAAACTTTAGTCTTATTGATATTCAAATTCATTTTCCATTGCATGCACCAAGTTGCCACCCTATCTAAATCAGCCTGAAGCATAAGCTGGTCATGATCAGAATTAATGATCCTATACATGTTAGCATCGTCAGCAAACAATGCAGAGCTTGAGGAAATAACTTCCAGCAGATCATTGATGTAGACAAGGAAAAGAATAGGGCCACTGACAGATCCTTGCGGAACACCCGAAGAAACATCTAATTCACTTGAAGTGGCACCATTCAGCACAACATATTTTCTTCTCCCTGTAAGGAAAGCACAGTACCAATTTACCACATCATCAGAAGTGCCGTAACTTTTCTGTTTCAAAAGCAGCAAATCATGTGGAACCGAGTCAAACACCTTCGCCATGTCTAATGTACAGATGTACAGATGCACAGATGCACCAGATGTACAGATGCACCCACATCCAAGGCAGACGCAATATCATGTATCATATTTAACAAAAGCAATTCACATGAAGAGCCCTTGCGAAAACCAAATTGTTTCTGTGACAGCAAGTTGTTAGTTTCCAAGTGGCGAACTAGGTTGCTCACAATAATGTGTTCCATCATCTTACAACAAATAGATGTCAGTGACACAGGACCATAGTTATTTACCTCACTCTTCTTACCGCTCTTATAAAGAGGTACCACTGCAGCCATCTTCCATTTGGTTAGAACTGATCCAACATCTAAACTCTTTTTAAAGATATGAAGTAAATACTTTGCACTAACAGCCTGTGTCCCTTTGGGCATCTTACCAACAATAACATCAGGTCCAGCTGCTTTACCATCTTTAAGATTATTTATGAGCTTCAAAATACCTACGTAAGTAATGGTAATATCCGGCATAACACCAGTGCACCTTGAAGGCAGTGTAGGCTCTTTCTCTACAGTATCTGTCTTCGTGAACACAGACCCAAAATAATGATTGAAAAGCTTGGCTTTCTCTTTGGTATCTGTGATTTTCTTTTCTCCTTCTGCATTCAAGGATAGTACACCACATTCAGGCCTTTTACAATGTTTCACATATGACCAAAAACATTTTGGATTATTTGCAAATGCAGAACCCAAGTCATCCATATAGGCACGTTTACTTTCTTTAAGCATCTACTTTGTTTTTTCCTTCTGGTTAGCAACCTCTTCCCATTGTGACACTTCGTCCATTTTCTTGCCCACTGTTTCATCCTTCTTCCCTTACGAATTTCACGCTTCACACTGATGTTTACCCAGGGCTTATCTTTATTTATTCTGACTATTGTCGTGGAGTGTACATTTCAATAGTGCTTTGCAAATCATGTCTAGAAGCCAGCCAGTTTTCCTGGACTGTTTCATTAGGGACACTTTCAGCAAATCTAAGATATAGTTCCTCGAGGCCATTATTTATCATCGCCCAGTTACCTTTATCGTACCTCAACGTAGTCTTTGGTTCTTCATCGAAGACATTTAAAGTTGTCGGAAAATTCACCGTTACTAATGAATGATCAGACACACCTGCCTTTGTTAAGTTTTTTTTCACAATAATAAAACTTACACAAAATGAAATAACTTATTTATTGAGTATCGTTTAGCGAAGGATGGCACGACCTTAAAAGTTAAAAACTCAGTCCTACAAGCACTAGAATTTTTCCCCTGCCGCAGACTTCCCCCCCCCCCTTGCTTGCTAAGTTTGAAACACAAACCTTTGTGGCGAGTTCTCAGTGGACATTGAACGCCACTCGCCACGTGCGGAGTTTGCCACCAGGCGGGACATGCGTGTAAGCAGAAGAGTTGAAGAGAGTTGACGAGAGCTGATGGTTGAGTGAGAACGCGAATGGCCGCAATCACCCGATCAGAAATAGACGCTGAGGTGAGCAGAGCATTTATTAACTTGAATAAATGCCGATTGTTCCCTTATTTCGACTGAGTTAATCCGAGGCATTAATCGCGGAAGTACCGAGGATGAAAGCTTGCCATAAAGGGGCGCACCGAATCAGGTAGTAAACCCTGTTGAAACTTTCGAGTGACCGTTTTGGAAGAACTTGTGCTCACAGTGGAGGTAAACTGGCTGTATTTTTTACCGAAACTCTTCAAAATTGTCGTCGAGAAAGAGGAGACAGCTTGATTTATTGTGCTATGTACTGTGCTGTTTAAATGACTTGCGCTAATGATTTTGTTAGTGCGATCGCTAACCGCCAAATTTGATCGTTACCGGCAACCGTTTTTTTTGCGCCATGTGCTCGCCAATTTGTTTTTGCCATCCTGCAATAAAAACTTGGTAAACCCTATGTCATGCAGTAGGAACGTTTCTACAAACATTCAGTAGTCATTCTTGCTCGAAGTTGCGCAGTTTTACCTAATTTTGATGATTATTTTAGCGAATTTTCCTTCGTACTTGAGCGCGTATGAATACGAACGCTTAGCTTCCAGTGAGGCGACTTCGCTTACTGGCGCGTCCGCCATGTTTTTTTCCTTTGTCTGCGATCGGCAACGCGAGCTCTTGGAAAATACGAATTTGATTTTGCTTATTTATGTCTGCAACTTTTTTTTATTGTAATGGATGTCGCATTAGAGTGTTACTATGCAATACATTAGTGGTGCTGCATGGAAATTTAGTGTCATTTCCAGTGTCTTACGTTATGGAAATCCCAAGTGTGGATAGGGAACTATTTTTTGTTGCGCACGTAGTCAACCAGTATCGCTAGGTAGTGCAACGGCATGGACGATTCATTCATGTTGTCGGAAGCGGCAATAGGTGGCGTCGTTGTAGATAAAATGGAGGCCTCTAGTGAAAATGCGACCACATTTTGCCTTGCATGACAAAACTGCATTTCTTTTTTAATGAAAGGGGCCCTCTACTGGGCTCACCTCGTGTAGTAATAACTGCATTTTTTATGAGAGGGGGGGGGGCGCAAGGCCTCCACTGTACTGCCGCCTCCGGGCCCCAATTTTGAAGTTACGCCTCTGGCAAGAATGAATAAAGTTGCTGAAACTTTACAACAATCTTTTGCTGATAAGATTGATGCTTCTCATTCCAACATGAGAGCTGATTTTCAGAGTAGTGTTGATAAAATTGTAGCTGGTATTTCTGCTGCTCCACAGACTTCGACTGTTAATAGTAGTGTACCTGTTAGCAATACTTCTAGCATACCACAGACTGTTGCACCATGTCTAGTGTAGCTCCATCTATGACCACACAAATGTCGTCTTGTTCCAGTCCAGTTGTAGCCTAGGTTCAGCAAATGTGTTGAGCACTGCACAACAGGGCTCAGGGACTGTCCCATTACCAATTTCATCGATTGGGTCGAACAATACTGTTAGTGGCTTAGGCGTATTACACCAGTGTGTGGCTCCATCTATGATGATACAAACAACTGTTAGTGCGAGTGTTAGTCCTAATATCATGATTGTTACTTCTTCAACTGTTGCGAGTACACCAGTTAGTACACTGATTGTTAGTGCTTCGCAGGTAAATGCAGCCAGCAATGTACCAAGTAACTAGGTGGCTCCGTCCCTGACCACATTGCCTGTCTCGAACTCAGTTTCTTCTGCTGTAACTGTCACCACGCCTGCACCGAATGTAGTACTGTCTTTGCAAGCTTCTACTGTAGGTGCTCCTGCGGATGATGCATCACCATTGTCCATGGCTACAGCTTCTCAGACATTGAGTACGATTCACATGATTCCACCGCAATTAAACCCAGAAACGAGGCTTGAGGAATGGATCGACCACATGGATGCTTATATATGTAAAATGCAGCTGGAAGGTGTAGCGCTACACACTTTCCTTCGCTCAGTGCTCCTAGGGAAGTACAAGGACTGGTGGGACTCACGCAACACCGACTTTGTCTTGGGCTGACGTTAAATCGGTCTTTCGTGAAGATTTTGTGCGATATAAATCTGATTGCGACTATGCAACAACGAGCCAATCAGACACCTCTTGAATTCTCGGCTGCGATTCTGACCAAGTGTAGTAAACTAGCTCGCCCCCTTGACGACGCGAGTGTCATACAAATGTTTCTCAAAGGCCTATCTCAAGACGTTCCTGATTTTGTTGCTGGTAAAGACCCAAAAACGCTTGAGAGCTTGAAGGACACGATTCGCCAAGTACCTTCATGGCATAGATTTCCTCCATGTGAGAAAGCTCTTTCTCGCAGTTTTACACAAACTCACAGTGCGAGTGTGGACTCTGCAACGAACCCTGTATTGAATTTGCCAGTGTGTAATTCTGTTTTGCATGCTTCTTTAGGGAATGCACCTTCTTTGCATGAGACTTCTGCTAGCTTTAGTGGTAGGGGCCTCCCTGCACAGCCGATTAGCGGACGACAAAGTGCACGATTGATTGTGTCCAATCCTAGTTTAAACTCAGGGGTAAAACCTGGTGCCAACGATACTGCTCCAGTTGGGCTGTCTCAGACTGCTGCAGGTAAGCTTCAGACTCAGGAAGGAACTCAGATCACTTCTGGTGAAAATGTTAAATCGAACACATGTATTCAGGATAAGTCGCATTCTGAGGGCGTTTCGGATAGTCAGAATGCTGGGCTTTTCTCTTTTTTGTCTGATGAAGTTGAACCTAAGTCAAAGAGGAAGGGCTGGTTACCCCATGAAGACGAAGTTTGGGTACGGGATAAGATTTGCAGAAAATGTAACTTAGTGGGTCACATTCTACGTGACTGCCCCTCGAAAAATGATGAGCTTTCAGCTCGTAAGGCGGCAACTGAGAATGGTTTGTCTTACATTGATGCAATGATTAAAGGCTTGACTTTCGCCTGCTGTCTAGATTCAGGTGCTAAATGCAGTGGTTTGTCAGAATCTTGGTTCAAGGTCATCGCACCGAATGAAGCCATGCGGCCCTACGAAGGTGACAAATTTCGACTTGCAGACGGAAGAAGTCACCCTCACAGTGATGATCAATGAATGTCACACGACCATCGACTTTGTGATCTTCGAAGCCCTGAACGATAATTGTATCCTGGGAGAAGATTACTTGATACAGTCAGGACTTGTTCTCGATCTAGCGAACAGACAAGCCTACTTCAATAAGGACTTCACTGCTCCTTTCCCACTTAGAAAATTGTACAAAGGAAAGGATGTACCCTGTAACAACACACCGATCTGGAGGACTGGAACTTCATCTACGGATGACGATGGACACTTCATGTGTTGCCACCTCAGTAGATCGACAAGGAGGACAGTGCTATAAGCCTACCCTTATCTGCGCACACTAGTATTACTCCGAAGAAACAAGCTGCCTTTCCGTATGTCACAGGTGCGGTTGCGACTGTGGTTAACAGACCGAAGAGGCAGATTCGGAAACCGCTGCTTTACAGAATGTGTAGAATCTTCCAACGAGAATCTGACAGCAGCGCGACTTTTCCTTTCTCTGAGGTCTTACCATCTGAATGGTGCCTTGTTGCGCACGTACCGCGCGATAAACTTGATCAGTGTTAGTTTGTTCGACACTGTGATCCTTTGATAGTTTAACTTAAAGTTACAGTAATTTGAGCCGAGACTTGTTTCTCTGTTCGCTCATAATTTCTCTGTTCACTCGTAAATTTTCTGTACACTCGTAATGTTTAGGTGATTATCTTCTCTGTAAATTGTATTGTGGGAGATAATTTTTGTTTCGAAATTGGGTGTATGACGATTTCTGTTTGGCTTGCGATTTACACATGGGCGGCGTTGCTTAGTAACCCGGGGACCTTTGTTGACAACGCGTCGTAGCCTGCAGTCGCTCGCGATAGGGCATTTAAAATGTACGCTGGGTTGGGTCTCCGCAAAGGTTCATTGGAGCAGTACGCACTGGAGTGGATTTCTTGCCTTTGAATGTTTCTTGTTAGATTTTTAATTTACTGTTTATGTAAGTCTTACCCTTTGTAATTGCTTTTGCATCGCCCGGACGTCGATTTCGGGGAGGGGGTGCTTGTGGCGAGTTCTCCGTGGGCATTGAACGCCACTCACCACGTGCAGAGTTCGCCACCAGGCAGGACATGTGTGTAAACAGTAGAGTTGAAGAGAGTTGATGAGAGCTGACAGTTGAGTGAGAACGCGAATGGCCACAATCATCCGATCAGAAATCGAGGCTCAGGTGAGCAAAGCATTTATTAACTTGAATAAATGCCGATTGTTCCCTTATTTCGACTGAGTTAATCCGAGGCATTAAACGCGGAAGCACTGAGGACGAAAGCTTGCCGCACCTTGGAGAGCAATTGTTGGAACAACAAAACCCTTGCAGAGATATCACATGGAGATCTGCCAAGATACCTATTGATCCTTGAAAAAAATTCTTACCTTCTTTTTGGTTGTTGAGCAACCGATACATGAACATGATAAACCATGGGTTGCTCTTGTAGGGACTTAGAGAAGCAAACCACATTTGCCAGTCCAACCTTGGTTGATGAGGGGCTGTAAGGCATACAATAAGATATGGTAAATACACCCTAAATCCTAGTCATTTAAACTATCAACCAAAATACTAAGCAATAGTGTAGTGGTTCTCGATCTTTCAATCAACACTTTGAAAAAGATTTAATTTCCCAAGTTTAGAGTTTCACATACTTAAGTATTTTATTTTATTTGACTCCAGCCCAAAAACCAGTTCCACAATTAGAGGTGGCACAAAGGGTGGCCCGAAAGGGACAAAGTTCACTATTGTTTGGTCTGGGTTCGGAACCCCTTAGTTTCCCCAAAATTGCGTACTTGTTGAAGAGAGTCCCAACAGTTTGCCCTTGGAAAATGCCTGTTGCGGCACTCACAAAACTACTTGATATACTGGCAGCTACCTTGTGTTGGCTACTGCATCATTACAACGATATTAAGAACCTCTGCCACACAACTTTTTAATAAATGATGCTACTGAATGTGACGCCCTTCGCATTCATGGCACTCTTAAGTTTTCAAGAATCTAAGAATCTCACTTGTGAATCACCAACAATTACGCACCACCAAAAGAGTTCCAGTTTCTTCTAAACTAGCAAATTGTTGAGTTTTTTGCTAACTATCTTTATCAGGCACAAACTATGAGGCATACGCACGCACAAACTGCCAAATAGAGTTTTTGCATGCGTGTGTCTTATAAGTCGTCCCTGATGAAGGTAGTTAGTAAAAATTATCGAAAATCTGCTAGTTTAGAAGAAACTGGAACTCTTTTGGTGGTGTGTAATTGTTGGTGAGTTAAAATGATAAGCATCCAAAGTATAAAAACCGTAGCGTCGGTCGAAGTTTCAACCGGAACATCGGTATTTAGGATCTCACTTGTTTCGGCTAAAACAATAGGTCTACTATTGGCATTGGAATTCCTCCTCATAATGCCCAACTCTGGTAAGACAGAAGAGCCGATGGAAGTGGCCACCTATCATACGTAAGAGTGCATGCATTGGTAAGCTCTTGACGGCATTTAACAAAACAAATTGCATCGTTCTAGTTTTTGGAGTCGTTGGTCTTTTGTTGGTTTGTTGTTGGTCTTTTGTTGTTCACTTGCTTACTTTAACTAAAGCTACACAGTTCCACCACTGCTTTACATTTGTAAGGATGAACTCATCCATCCTTGCATGCCCCACCCTTCCTTCTCACCTTAAGCCGCACATGGAAACGGCCGCCCATAAAACGGCTCGACGTAGAGAGCATGAAGCAGCCAAGTCGTCAAGTTCAGAGCGGGGCAAACTCGAAAATAAGACAAACTTACCAGGGCCAACTGGTTAAAGTTTGTTTTTATTGCCTATATGAATATATACATTATCTGATTTATTTTAGCACGCTCATGGGTTCTCATTGCTTCTTCCAGAGATCAGAAATTTGGTTTACCCTGCCAGTCCCGTAGCTGTCTCACTACGCTCCATATATAAGCGCTGGCGCGGAGCCAAGCTTCATCTCTTTTACAATCCTCTCAAGTGCTACTATGGCAACTCAGAAGGGAGGACAGGGTGGGTTGAACGTAATGTATGTATTTCATATAGGCAATTAAAAACAAACTTTAACCAGTTGCCCCTGGTAAGTTTGTCTTTTTAGGTGCCATGAAAATATACATTACCTGATTTAGTTTAACACAATAACAGACTTCGTCAAAAGGCGGGGCCATAGTAACGGGCACCTGGCTACGGACAGGCTACCCCACCTTCAACGGACTTAGTGTACCTGAAGCGACGTGCGTAGGAGACAGACGAGTGATGGGTAATCCTGTGCCGTGAATCGAAACAGAAGGAACCATACGTGGTTACGGACCATTGAGAAGCTAGCTGCCACAAGGCAGAGCCGGAGCAAAGTTGCTGCAACGGCCAAGGCAAGATAACGGCTCGAAGGAGGTGCAGTCGCAACAGGTTCCGGGGCAAAGAGAAACAGATGCCGAATGGCGACTGGATCCCCTGTAATGACGGGAAGTGACGAAGTTGCTTGTCGACCGAAAACCATGCGGCGGATCGTAGGAACAGGCGTTAGGCTTGGACGGTATGGAAACAGGAAGACAATGACGAATCGAAACTAAGTTCCGGGAAAGCTGGAAACAGTTAGGTGTACAGAGTACATTGTGGGCCGAATGGAGGCCGTGCACATTTGTGAAAGCCTACGATCCCAGCAGGCACTTGAGTACACCAGGGAGATCGTGAAATATCAAGCTAGCCAAGCTACCACAGGACGAAGGACTAGAAGATCGATCCGACAGACAAGTGAAGATCGTGGGCAGGGAGTGCAGGTCGACAGGCCTGATGATAGAGCAGCATGATGCCATAGGGATGCTTCAGACAAGGACGACGAGCTGGAGGACAAGGGAACAACAAAAGGAAAGAGCTAGGAAGACCGGGACAGAGCAATCGTCTAAAGCTTAGGCCGTAGAGGCTTAGGTAACCCGGACCGTGGAAAACGAGGATCGATACTGGGGAACCGCAGGGAGACAAGTAGATGGTGGAAGGAGAAGAGGTGTGTTCTGGTTCCAAGCATGGACTGCCCATCCCAAGTAGGTATGACAGAGGGGCAGGATCACCCTGCAACAGGACCGAATCAAGTCGAGCCGAAAAGATCGGCAAGGTAGAATGGTCGATTTTCCTGGCGACTTGTGGAGGAACGGCAGCCATCAGAAAGGCAAGGAGGCATGGTGGTCCAAAAGGAAGGTATGCACGTCACAATCTGGAGGTAAAAACGGAATCGAGATGGAAGGTCAGCGAAGCCGGCGAGTCAACACTGGCCCTCGTCCGGTGGTCGATCAGATGAGGACAGATTCCAAGATGAGGAACAATGTGGGAGTCTGCATTTGGAGAACCGGTGTCATGGGACTGTGAGAAAGAAGGCCATGTTCCGTCGTAGCCGTGTTCCCCGATGATGCATTGCAAGAGGAAACAGTCTAGTGTGGAGCACAGAGCGTGTGTGGTAGTAGAGTCCTCGACTGATCGAAAAACTGCCGTCCTGTTCCGTTCTGTCCGAACGGGTCGATAAATGGCCATGTGGTAAGCCTTGTGTATACACAGGCAGTATAGCAGAAGGCTGATGGTGACCCTGGCAGAGGTTACAGAAGGCAGTGAGCAGGACCAGAAATCGGAGGCCGGGGCAGACTAGGACCTCACGGTGCAGAGAACGAACACAAGCTGCAGGTCGGAAGTATAGCTGAGGTAAACAGAAGAGGTTGCAAGAAGGCAGGGGAACCGCCAATGCGAGTCACCAGTTCCCGGTGTCCAGGAACAAGCAGAACTGAGGGTGGAATCAAGAAAAGGATCTTAGCAAAAGTCCTTTGTGAAGATTGACGAGTGTATAGCGACGGATAGTATATAGCGGTTCTCAAGGGACTCAAGGACCGGCGTAAACGGTGACAACCGAAAGACAGGAGGTGGACAGCAAAAATGCGGTCTGCAAAGTCTTCAGAACGGCGTCGGGACCGGTCCCGATCTATCGTCATTAAAGATGAGCAGAGTCGAAAGCAGGCGCAAAGGGAACCAGGCAAAAGCTTGAAAGAAGATCTTCGGAGATGATGTAATAACAACGGATGGGAACAGTTAGGGATGGGTCGGTTTTATTTTTTTGACTTCGGTTCTGGTTTCGGTTTTCACGCCCAAAAAACCGCGGTTCGGTTTCGGTATCGGTTTTTGCCACCCTTCACCCCAACCAGATATTTCTAGTTTTTTTTCTTATAACAGTAGTATTACTAGCTTCAACTCACTCCTGCTTTTACTTTCAGCAAGGTCATAGATCATGAGTATAGCTGTGGCACCATTTTCTCTACTATTTTCGTTTTAATATATAGGAGCTTTGCTATCATTTATACGCAGAAAATGGTAATTATTTATAAAAATGTAAAACACCAATTTTTTTATTTTTCGTAAACCGTATGAAAAACGGACACAAAATTTGAATCGGTTTCTGTGTCAGTTTTCAGTAAAAACCGAAAATTTGGTTTCGGTTACTGACCCATCCCTAGGAACAGTAGCCGGTCAAAAAGTGGTTCGGAGGGACACAGGACAGGATGACTAGTGGGGCCTGGTTCCGATTTCCTAGTGCCGAAGGACAATTGGAACCGAGAACAGTTCAAAGGGAACCGGACCAAAACCGAAGCAGACCCTTTTCTGGAAGCCGGTTTGTGAATAGCTCGCGGAAGTGACAGCACTACAAGAAAAGGAGACGGACCATAGTGTGTGGTTCGCGAATGGCCATAGGCCGGTCAATCAGATACGGTCCTGATTCCCTCGCGTTGAAAGACAGACGGAACTGAAGGAATCGGTCGAAAGGAAACTGAGGAACCAGCCCAAGCTAAACCACACAAGCTTCTTGAAAAAGGGAGACGAACGTAAAATGCGGCCGTAAAAGAGGTTACAGGACGAGTGATGACTGATGAAGCCTGGTCCCGATCCCTCCTAGCATGGGAAGACAGGCGGAATGAGAGGTTAATTCGAAGGGAGCCGGAATAGGCCTGAGCCCAACATCCTCCCTGAGGACCGGTGTACTGATTTTAAGACGGTACTGGGGCGGTAGCGGAAGCCTGCGAAGGCAACCACACACGATAGTGCACGCAGGAAAACCTGGCTTGAAGACGGATCGATGTAGAGTTCCAGAAGAAGGGAGGAAGGCATTCACGGTTCAGAGAAGAAACTATGTCGGGAAGGGGCCCAGCAAGGACCAGAGGATCGAAGACCCCACAATTCCGAAAGGCGGAGAAGGATCAACAAAATGAAGACATAGAGACCAGTATAAGGCGGAAACGGAATGTCTGTGGCCAAGCACTGAGGTCCATTCAAAATGTGACCCGGAGTAGTCAGCTGGAACAGTGTAGGACCAGCAGCGGAAAGCAGGCGTCCGAGTGACACAAGGTTACAGCAGATAAGGCAGAGATGCGGAACGCTGACGATACAGTCGAATTGGAGGTAGCCGCTGAGATCAGAACGCCCGGAATTGCTGTTGTGTAGAACGTCCATCCGTGGAAGAATATACAACGCATGCTGGTGGAATCGCGCCAGCACGGTTATATCCCGGGGTACGGGAAAACGAAAACAGATGACTGGAAATGGAGAGCAGTGAAACGCTGTCCGCAGTGTCGAATGCCCACTCCCCAACCACAAGACAGTTGTATCGTCAGCTATTATGCCAACCGTAGAAGCGTGCTGGTGTACCTAATAGGAGTTGGTGTGGGGGCCCCCCCCCCCCCCCCCCAACCGAAGTTTAGCAGTAGGGGGAACGAGGGGTGACTGGCTGGAGGAACGAGAATCTGTTGGCGAAAGAATGTACAAACCCACACGAACATAACAGCAGCAGGAACAGGCGAATAGGGCGAACTGGCGGTGAACGACAATGACCGGCAACAGGAAAGGTCAACAGGAAAGGCATCGAAATCATGAGTGCAGTGGCGAGGATGGGCCACAGAGTTTGCTGGCCATGGAAACTGCTGAACGGCAATGCCGGTTGGCCCAAGATGATCAGAGAGGCAGATAGCCTAAATAATAATACGACGGACATAACAATGAGCCCAGGCTGTTGTGGACAGACGACTCAGAACCTTGAGTGTATGGAAAAGCCGAAGCCACAGTGTCAGCTGAAGAAGGGGAATGAAAGGATTGGAATAGGAAAGTAGGAACTGCGGACCGAGATGGAATTGCCTGCTGAAGGAACCGCAGACCGGTCCGGACTAGCCGAACCAGAAATGTAGAATGTCGGAACGAACGTGTGAAGGGCACACAAAACCGGCCAAGGCCATAAAAGGCCGCAGAAGACCATCCAAACGGTTCGCAGGTCGAGGTGAGGACCAAGGTAGGGAATCGCGGACCAAGAGTTCGGCCCGAGATGGAAACACTTGCTTCAGGAACCGCAGACCGGTCTGAGCTGGCGGAACCAGAAATGCAGAAGGTCGGAATGCACGTGTGAAGGGCATGAGGATCGCCGCAAACGGAATCGCTCCGTTTCCAAGCCAAACGGGAACGAAGCACGGGCTGCCCCGGACTAGGAACCAAGAGCACACCCCAAACACCAAAGGATGTTAAGGGGCCCAAGGACTGGAATGGGGAACAACAGCCCATCCTACGAGGAGCAGTGGAAGAGCAGCCGCGTCGCATGGCAGAAAGAGAAAAAAATATGAAGCATAGCTCCGCTCCATATATATATATGGAGGGCTACGTCCGTTCAACAGTTTACGTCAACTACGAGAAAAGGCAAATTCAGATGCTGATCTCAAAGAGCACATGCAGGATTCTCTGGACCTGTAAAAAACACTACTTTGCAGCCTTTTTCAACGGTTGTCATTAAAGGAAAAGTCCTTTAAAACTTTCCACTCAGCTACGCCAGTACAAATGGAATTATTGTGGACACAGTTGGCAAAGTTTTCGGAAACAACCATTTCTACCACAGATATGTCGCAAAAGTGTCTAAAAAATGCACTTAAAACCAACGCAGATTTGCAGTATGTACTGGATCACTGTGGAAGATGGCGACATTATTCGTTTTGTTTGAAAAAATGTGGCAAAAAAGACTGGAATGTGTGCAAACCACCAAGATTGCCACTTGAAATCTTTGCCAGATCCCATTCCAGGAAATGGTGATCATTATAAACCCTTTTCTGAGGTATATGGCTCAGCAACTGACGAACTGCATAGAACTTCACTCCAATCGTCTACATCTCTAGGACATGGAATGCCGTTCAACCCAAGTGCACATACCACTATAAATAAGTTTTGATTTGCATTGACTGTGACAATCCATGCTGTGAACAAATTAAAGCAAGAGGAGAGTAGCCTTCTTTTGAAGGTCCTGGACCTCTACCAATACTCTTGTGGCAGCTCCTTGCAAGACTTGAACACCAATGATGGTCGAACATCAAGAATTGATGCACTACTGTCAAAAGTATATGTATGTCAAGGCATAACTTGTGTCAACAGTATTGAGGTACCCTATTTCAGTGCAGGAATTTTTGAGGACTGTTGTTTTCATTGTGGGACCAAAGACTCCCTGATCAGAGAGGATGGCACTTACCCGACAAGTGTGGCCTGCCAGTGCAAAACAAAGCCACTAAAAAGAAAAAGAAACATTTTTGCTGAAAAGCAAAAAAATTAAAAATTTGGGGCCAAAGCTTGCTTTGGGCTAGTCTAAGTTGGGTATGGAACGTCACAACTGCTCATGCGCTATCTATTTTTAGGTTTTTATGACTTTTTGTTAGTCTTGTGTGAGCGCCCGCTCAGGCTTGTCGCTTTTGTTTGAGCGCCCGCTCGTCGTTAAATTCGTAGTTTATTTTCGTCGCTGTTTCAATATTCCTGCATCAATCCACCGTCATGGATACATCAGCCTCATCCAATTCAAGTGATGGCAAAACAGTGCGTCTCGGCCGGCCAACTAAGCGAAATGTGCCATCCAGTGCGACGAACTTGGACAGTTCTGACCCTGCTAATTGGACCACGTCCGAACTTCGAAGTAAACTTGCGAAAATGGACATTGTCGTGCCGTCGGGTGTAAAACGAACTCTGCTAGTGCAATTTTACAGGGAAAATAGTAAGAATCGTGCAGCTAACACCACTATTCCCAGTCAGGAAGACGTTCCAGTCAACGAACTCCATGTGATGGCCGACAACGAGCCGCCTGTCAACACCATGCCGAGTTGCCCTGCTCGTATTGGGGACTCAAACGCAGCAGTATTTCCTCCTTGTAACAGTGCAGCGTCTGTTAACCCTAACAAAGATTCGGAAGCTGGAAATGACATCGTTACTCCCGAAGCCCTGGTCGGTGTGCGTCGGGATTACGCTGCATTAAACGAGAAACTGGACTTTTTACTTAGCAGAGACAATGGTGGCCAAATTCGTCCTTTGTTTTCTACGAGTGCATCACATGAAACGCCTCCGGGCTTGTTGACATCCTCGCGTGGCCAGCGCTTCACCTTGACCTCAGCGCTAGGCAGGCATTTCCCTCCTCCTGCTACTTGCCTCCCCCACGACCGCGAATGGACTGCTCCAGCCAGCCACGTGCTTCCCGGCAGGAGCGAGCCAGGCCACGTGCTATCGGGCGCGAGAGCAACGAGTTTTGGTGCCGGCTTTGGGTCGGGCATTGCGGCAGACGCATTCCCTCACGTGGATTCAGTGGCCGCTCACACAAGACAGGACATAATCGACGGTAAGAACATTAATCTTGCTGCCCTTATTTCTCCGTCTCATCATGCTGCTACGCCAGACGCCTCTAGGTTTGTTTATACTGCGGATGGCCTCGTAATAAACTTAAAGGCAAACGATCATCGGCTGCAACGTCCGCTAACCATTGAGGAGTTTTCTCGTGCTTTTTCCATTTTCAAATCAGTCATGTGTGACGTGTTTCCCCAACGCCACAAGGAGCTCGATATTTATTTGCGCAGTATCCAGGACATGCATAGGAACTTTGGGGGGACAGCTTTGTATCAATACCACTTGGCTTTTTCTGAGAAAGCTGCCATCATTCTGGAGCAACATGGTGTAGCAATCGATTGGAGCATTCAGGATGGTGTCCTATTTAATCAAACATTTGCGGGTTTGCGGCGTCTTGCTTGTGCTGTATGCAGTGCTATTTCTCATCCCACGGCCTCCTGTCCTCTGCTGCCTGCTCCACCTTCGGTGCCCTTTGGAAACAGTCAAAAGGTTCCTAGGCAGCCTAGACAGGGACCTTCAACTTCTGACTTCACAAACAATTCGGATGTGCTTGGGCGCCCAAGGGTATTTTTTAGCGGAGTTGAAGTATGCAACAACTTTAATGCGGAGAGAGGGTGCAATCGCCGCGCTTGCCCCTACGCACATGTTTGCACTTCTTGTAAAGAGCAGCACCGTGCCACGGTTTGCAAGGCTCCGGATGCCAATAGGCAGCATGATAAGGCTCCGGCCACGCGTACTCCCACGACGTCATGACTTCCTGGTTTTTCTATGAACGCAACCACCCCTATTGATGTTGACGAGCTTGAAAGAGAACTTGCTTTTTTCCCGGACAGGGCATTTGTGGAAGAACTTTTGGAAGGTCTACGCTCAGGCTTTCACACGGGCATCGAAGCTTTGCCACAAACCTCCCTTGAATGCCGCAACCTGTTGTCTGCTAGGCGCGAACCGGATGTTGTTTCGCAGCTTCTTGAAAGTGAACTTTCTAAGGGCTATCTGATCGGGCCTTTCGAATCACCGCCCTTCCCTACCGTCAGAATCAACCCCATCGGTCTGGCGACTGGGAAGTATTCGGGGAAAAAGCGGCTTATCGTTGACCTCTCATCTCCTCATAATGACCCCCTTAACTGTAGTTTAAATGAGCTCATTGATAAGTCCAAGTTTTCACTCTCTTACACACGCCTAGATGATGCGATTAGAGTCATTTCTGGTATTGGTCCTGAAACTTTTCTTTGTAAAGTTGACATCACCGATGCTTTCAAGCTCATTCCCATTCATCCAGAACTTTGGCACCTTCATGGGGTACGGTAGGAAGGCAAATATTATGTTTTCGTGCGTTTAGTTTTTGGTTCGCGCTCCAGCCCAAAAATATTCGACAAGCTTGCGTCTTCTCTTTGCTGGGTACTGGAGCACCGTTACAAGCTTGCGAACATTCTACATCTTCTTGACGATTTTCTAACTGTTGATGCTTCTGAGTGTGCTGGCTTGCGGACCATGTCACTGCTTACGCGGTTGTTCCGTAGGTTACGGATTCCTTTAGCTGCCCACAAGACAATCGGTCCTGTTAAGGTGTTAGACTTCTTGGGGATTACACTGGACGCTTCCACGATGGAGGCTCGACTACCCACTGACAAGAAGCTACGTATCTATGAACTGTTGCGAACCTTTGGCTCGAAAACATCATGCACCAAACGCGAACTTCTCAGTCTCTTAGGTCATTTAAGTTTTGCTTCGTGTGTTATTCCAGCGGGACGCTCCTTCGTTGGCCATCTTTTAGCTCTGTCGTGTTCAGCAAAAGAACTGCATCACCGCATTAGGCTGAATGCTGACTGTCGCCGTGACTTTTCTTGGTGGTCCCTGCTGCTTGACAAGTGGAATGGTGTTTCCTTGTTTCGTGAGTGCGCGACAACTCACGCTGCAGACTTAGAGATATTCACGGATGCATCCTCCACGATCGGCTTCGGAGGCTACTTTGCTGGGCGTTGGTTTGCAAGTGTCTGGCCGTCGGAGATTCTTGCTCTTGAGAATGGTTCAATGTCCATGGCCCTGCTGGAACTTTACCCTATCGTGGTCGCTGCGGTTTTGTGGGGCACGTTTTGGGAGAGGAAACGTATTCTTTTTCGCTGCGACAATAGTGCCACGGTTAGTATTATCAATAAAGGCAGATCTCCAGTTGCGGCTATAATGCGACTTATGAGGCGTCTGACGTGGTGCGCATTGAGAGGCAATTTTTGTATTTCTGCCACCCATATTCCCGGCAGCACTAATCTGATTGCAGACTCTCTCTCTCGTTTGCAGCTAGAAAAATTCAGACAGTTGGCCCCTACTGCTCGTCTTCTCCCGGAGCCGTGTCCAGACTTCAGTTCAATGATAATGCCTTAACAGCCACTGTTCATGGACTTTTTGAGGCAGCTGTCAGTCACGGTACGCGCCAGGCCTACGCAACTGGCTACAATTTGTACAAATCCTTCTTGGTGCGGTTTGGAGTGGCCTGGACAAATCTGCTGCCCCCGGCATCTGAACGTCTGCTCATTTACTTTGCAGCATTTTGTTTTTCTGTGCGGCATCTCAAACACGGCACTATCAAGCTCTACCTGTGTGGTATTCGTTTTGCCTTTTTGCAGCACGGCCTCCCCAGTCCACTGTGCAATACTGCGGGTTTAACCCACCCGGCACTGGCTACGGTACTTCGGGCTATCAAGCGAACATCAGTTTCTGTTAGAAAACCCCGCCTTCCGATCACCGCTGACATCCTACGTAATTTAGTGTTGACCCTACGACAAGGAGTGTTTTCCCCATTCATCGATGCTATGATGGAGGCAGCGTGTACTACTGCTTTCTTCGCCTTCCTTCGTTGCGGTGAATTTACGGTTCGCTCGGCCTTCGATTTTCACATCAACCTCTCCATATCCTGTGTTGCCTTGGACCCCCGGGCGGTGTCTGCCTGCGTTAAACTGCAGGCTTCCAAAACGGACCCTTGCCGACAGGGTATCGAGATCCACTTGTTCTGCACCGGCCAATTAATTTGTCCTGTCCATTCCCTGGCAGCCTACATTCAACGTAGGGTAAGTGCTGCTACCCATGCAACAGAACCTTTCTTTCTCCAAGATGGTGGGAGGCCGTTGTCTAGAGCCTTCTTCATCGCCAAGTTGAAGATACTTCTGCAGCAGATAGGCCGCAACCATACCCTTTACAATGGACACTCCTTTCGTATAGGGGCTGCCACCTCTGCCGCCAAGGCTCAAGTTGAGGATCACCTGATCAAGACCCTCGGTAGATGGGCATCTGACTGCTATGTGCGATACATTCATACCGAACCTAGCTCGCTACAGCTAGCCCAGCTACGCATGTGCGCTAGTTAATGCCTAGACCTCCTTGTTTGGATGTGTGTTGTGTTTGTTTGGATGTGTGTTGTCTTGGTGTATGTATATGTGCTGGTTTTTTTTTTCTTTCTTTCTTTTCAGGTGACTGGCAGAAAGCAAGAAAAAAAAAAAAGTTCATACCTGCTAATAATTTTTTAACTCTTTTGCCCTCCGGGTTTGTGGTTACTAGTCATGCTTTTTTTTGTTGACTGTGCTGTATCTGTGCTTATATTTTTTGTTTCTAGGCCTTTCCGCTGGGGGTTGCCTTGTGGCATTATTTGTGTTAGATTTTTTTATCATTTTTTGAGAGGACGATCTTCCTTCCTTCTCACATCCTCTTTTGGGGGCCCGACACCCGTTGGGTATCGCCTTGGCATTAGTACGTCCTTCCCTGCTCTGCAGGAATACGACTCCCCTCTGGCCCCCAAAAGGCTCATCGGCTGTACCGGCCTGATGCGGGGAAGGTGCAGTACATCCGTGCTCACCCTACTTGCGTCCCACAAGGTCGTGCAGTCAGACCGGGTCTCTTTGGGTCTGCCCAGAGCGGCATCTTTCTTCGGGGGCGGTGCTCCACGAGTCCGCCCCATTTTTTGCCACATTTCATGTTTTTTTTATGATAATAAACAGTTTTACCACATACTTGTGTTCGTGTCGTTTCATACCCTTGCTTAGATTTGGGGCCAAAGCTTGCTTTGGGCTAGTCTAAGTTGGGTATGGAACGTCACAACTGCTCATGCGCTATCTATTTTTAGGTTTTTATGACTTTTTGTTAGTCTTGTGTGAGCGCCCGCTCAGGCTTGTTGCTTTTGTTACCCGCCTCCACCCCTTGCCTACCACCTTTTTTTCCCCCCTATTACTGGATTTGCACATGTATTTCTCTCCTTGCGTTCTGGTCCATTGCGGAAGTCCTGACACTTTTGTTTTATTTGGCATCATCGATGCCCATTCCTCAGGTCTATTATATTTGTGTGTGTCCTTTTTGCAGCAATCCAGAGTCCTGCATTAGTACGGGCATTAGTACGTCCTTCCCTGCTCCGCAGGAATACGACTCCCCTCTGGCCCCCAAAAGGCTCATCGGCTGTA
>JAHWFP010108442.1:19774-37681 GCA_023313725.1 Lithobius niger
TGCTCCACGAGTCCGCCCCATTTTTTGCCACATTTCATGTTTTTTTTTATGATAATAAACAGTAGGGATCGACCGGAGCCGGTACCGGAGCTGAGTACCGGCCGGTACTAGCGGTACCGGCACCGGTACAGGTGCCAACGTCTACAATCGAGTCGGTACTAGCACCGGCCAAAATTTGGTCAATTCTTAAAGATGTGCTTCTATTATTTATTTATTCAAATACATAAACCTTTATTCAAGTACTTAAAGAACTTTTATTTACTATCTTATTTACCTTTAGTTATTTAAATAATTCGGATGACTGTAAAACGTTAGTAGAGTAACGTAACTTGACTGCACCATCCGTTGCTAGAATACTATGTTTTGGAGCTCAGGAACAAGGGTCATCACCGGTCAGCAGTAAAAATGTGCAAATCAAAAATCCAGCATAGTGATGCTGGGGTTGATGATCTTAAATTTTTTTTAAAATTCATTGTATTTATAAAATTATAAAAATTATAATTAATTTAAGACACAAAAATGAAAGTTTTAATTATTCACTGCTGTGCTTGCTTGGCTCTAGCAGATATCGGTAGGGTGCTCTAACCGCTGACAACTAGGAAAAAGTAACCGATAATAGGCCATAAAAGAAAAAAAATTGTAAATATAAATTAAATTGTTTTTCTTTAAATATTTATTACAAAGAGGTGAAAGAGTTACTTTGTTAGTGTAACAATATATATTTACTCTTATTGTGTATTTATAGGCGTCAAACTCTAGCCTGCATATTACTGGTTGTAGGTGCACCTTTCAGTTACCAACTTTAAGAGCCATTTGTCAACATCCGTTTTTCCTTTGCCATCGTTTATTATCCAAGCAACTCTGAGTTTAAGCTAGTTTCAAACGTGTCTGAATGAGTTTTAGGAGCTGCCAATCATAGATATTTATTTTTAAAAGTTATTCATGGAAATTCAAGAATATGAAATGGAAACTTACTCACTTAATCTAAGCCTTTTTCTGTGTTGGTAGTGGGCCAGAAATATTGATGATTGGGGGTGGTTTTAAACCATTCGTTCGTAAGTTGTGTGACGTTTGGAAATGTTATGAATTATGGAGGAGGGGGGATTATAATTGTTCATTGCCCTTAACCACTTTTTTTACTTGACCATATTTTGAATTAATAGGATATAGGTATTTTTGGTGGGTGGGGTGGTCCTGGAGCACTCTCCAATTTGACAGTTGATTTGAAATTTAGTGCGAGTATGATAACTTCAATAAATATGCCCAACATTTTTTTTTTATCTGTGCTTACATTAGGTAGTCACAAGTACTGATACTGATCAGACCAGTTTTCAGAGGTATGCAAATCAGTTTAAGAAGATTACTACAATGCTGACAAATGGCAACAGCTCTCCTTATCTTTAATCTGTTAGCTTCTTTTTTTTTTTTTTTCACAATAAATCATGGTTCCATACGGTCATTTTTATTTTGGAACCGGCACCGGTACCGGTACCGGCAGGTGCCAAAAGCTCCAAGGACCGGCACCGGCAGCACCGGCAAATTTTGGCTCCGGTCGATCCCTAATAAACAGTTTTACCACATACTTGTGTTCGTGTCGTTTCATACCCTTGCTTAGAAGCAAAGAAATAAGGCTTAAGCAAAGATTCAGCAAATTGATGCTTGAAAATATGTAGGCCTTTAATGTAGTTGTAACTTTTTTGAGTATTTGCTTCTTATTGATGTTTATAAAAATATGTTGGCCTATATTGTAGTTGTACGGATTTCTTTAAGTGTGTATGTTTAGGCTACCATTACATTTCTGGATTGTTTTCAGAAATTACAGTAATAAAAACTAGATTTTTTTTTTAACTAACTGCACTTTTATCCATAGTTTTATGAGCATTCAAAAAAAAAAGCCTGGTGACCGGGTGACTTTTGGGACAGAAAAAAATGCCCGAGAACCAAGCTATTTTTTTTCGTGGCCTAAGTTATCTGTATGTTACCACACTGGGTAAACCGTAGCACGACTTTCTTCAAGCCGTCTCGACTATTTGGCTAGACTTCAGAGCCTACACATACACGGTGATCAGTTAATCCCAGCTTGATATCTAAAGTATAGTACCACTGAACGATATGTTATGATGCCCGGGTGAAGTGATGAGGCCAAAAGGGGCCACTGATTGGACTAGAAATGGATGACCTCGCCAAATGTTATCAAAGTCATTCAACAGATAACTTCTTAAATATGCTTCACACACCATCAGTATAACTTAAGAATATGTAGGGAACAAAAGAGATATTACTAATAAAGAAAAAAACAGAACGAAAATCGGACCACATATGCAGGACTTTTTGACGTATGTAAAATGGAATTGCATTCCATTCAAACACTCCGTCGTGCAGGAAGCATCGCCTACTTTCCGGGGTCAAAAGTAGCCATTTTAGGAATGGTCATAGGTCCTGCAAATCTAGTCCGATTTTTTATTACTTTTTTTTTTTTAACATTGGTAATGTCTTTGTTCCCTACATATTCTTAATATATTGTCATGATGTGTGATGAATATTTAAGAAGTTACCAGTTGAATGACCCTGATAACATTTGACAAGGTCATACATTTCTTGTCCAATCAATGGCTTCATCACATCACCCGGGTCTCATAACATATCATTCAGTAGTACTTTAGCTACCAGGCTGGATCACAACTTAACTGATCATGTAAGGAAGATCGTAATTTATCACTCAAGCAAAGCCCCCAAGAAGATTAATAACAACTAGTCTTAGCTCTTAAGCCCAACATTTCTTAGCCTACGCAATGAATGAGGACAAGCTAGTGTGAGGTCCACGGGTTCCTAAAAACCTTGATGATTTATTAATTTTCTTCCCGACCCAAAATCGTAAAGGGAAGAAGAATTAATATAATTTTTTTTTTGATTTTGTTCAAAATCATAACTTAACTTGTTTCATCGCAAAATGCCTGAAAATTGAGTTAAACTATTTTTAACTGGTTCCAGCCGTAAGTTGTGCACCCAACCGAAAGTTGTTTACCTTCAACGTTAAATAGTTAACCTGTAACTTGTTGTGATATCTGCCTTAAATAAATGTGCATATGTTTGAAATCGACTTCTTTTATTCTGACTTCTGCATGAATAAATTAAGCACGTTTTAAATCATAACAGAGTTAAGGTTAGGTCTCATTCGCGAATGAGTGGTGGCAGTTCTACCAGGATCGTCGAGAGGAAGGAGAATACTGCCAGTTAGGAAAAATGTTACGGCCCCCCTAGGGACTTTAGCTAGGCTCCGTAATAATCACCATGTATATGACATAGCGCCCTGCTACATCAAGAGGGTTTCCAATATAAGGCGGTTGATAAGCCATTAAATAAAATTGTACGGTTTTGTTTATAAAAATCTTGCAGATCCTAGAGATACAACCACGGACGCCTAGGAGAGCTAGGTCCTTTGATTAGAGGAGAACCCTCACTACATGACTTTCAAGCCATTTGACTGGCCGCATGTCTCAGAAATGCTATTTCGTCAGCATGCTTACTTCTCAAAAGGAGAAATTGTGGAGCAACAAGATGGCTGCCACTCTACCTGTGAATCACTACATACTGCCATGTACTAGCTTCCTCGTCAGTCCACGCTAGAATCTTGCGATACAAATGGGAATCAAGTAGAAAAAAGCACAATTTCAAAAACTTCACTAACAGCCTCTTGCGAATTTTCGACTGACTGTGTCACAACTCTGACGGCAAGCTGTAAGGGTAGCACGATACTTTTGGGAAATTTGGAAAGGGAAAGAGCCCAATTTTAACCAAATAGCTAAAATAAGGTAGTATTTTTGAATTCAAGTCAAAACGTAGCATCAAAATCAGTACCGAGACAAAATTCACTTTAGCTGTACAACAGTTCATGCTTTGAACTTGTAGACGTACATAATTCATTTTGGATGAACCTCCAGGCACTATGGACACATTTCATCTGTCATACTTCAGGCTCCCCTATCACACAATATACAAGTTCCCCATGAAAAGTGCAAAGGTAGACGTTTTTACAGTTAAACCACTGAAGCACAGGCAATATTCAAAACAATCACTTTCATGCAAATTATTACTTCAGCAGCATATAAAATTTCATTGTTGTAAAAAGTATTATAAAATGGTTTAAATAGTTACAAAATGGTTAAAATTTTCCACTAGTGATTTTCTTAACTGAACTTCCATGAAGTGGTTAAACGAAGAAATTTGCAAAGAATTTTTTAGGTGCACTTTAGAAACATTTTTAACACATAGTAATGGCTTACCAACAAACGGAGAACATGTGTCTAATCTGCCAGGTTTGTAAAGAAATTCGTATTCTTGCCATCCTGAACTGCCAGCAAAATTGCTTCCTTCTATGATAACTTCAGGACGCCCTCCAACACCGGTCATTCTAACAAAACAAAACGTATAATACCATAAAAAATGAGGGAAGTTCTTCCCTTCAACAACTTGGTAAAGTTACATTACTCAACTTTTTTTCTTCTTTGTACCGTCTTTGTATCTGCCGACAACTCTTTGAGTATTTGTTTTTTAATTCCAATGTGTACCTTAGTCAGTCGTTGGATTCAAACTGGCGTTCATTTGCATGGCCCGGCAGTTCGCTACTCTGACCATTAAGCTGTACTGGCTCACGTTGATCAGTATTCCAGGGAACCCTTTAACATTCACTGTACACGCTGTAACTAATTTTTTTTCCCCCTTCTGCTTAGTGGCACGAGATGTGAACGAGGTAGGCTATTATCAACAATTTTACTAATCCAAAGCGACTACTCAAAAAAATAAAGAGCAAGCACGCAAAGCACAATGTTAATGTACGATTATTTTTTACAGAAGTTAAGAATCGTGGCAACTTTGGTTTACGAACCAGACAACAAGAGTAAAAAAAAAATAATGCAATAAGCAACACGTTTTGCCTTAATGTGTTTTTATCTTTATATTGGAATGATTACATCCAAGTTTTAAACTGGTTGCGTAAGCCCTAATTGCCCGGTTCTAGCCGTGCATCTGCTTTCTAGTTGCTCTTTATGGTTTAGCACTATGCAGGGAAGTAGTGATCACTCAATATAAAACATTCGTTTTTGCTTTTACTGCATTTATCATGCATAACTACGATTTTCTAAATCTTATTTATCATAGTCATATTGCATATAAGAATAAGTGAACGTGTAAAATGGTCTGTACTGTATTACAAATTAGTTCCCGTTGACAACAAGTTCATAAGTAAAACATAAAATAAATATTATTAAAAAAACTAAAAAAAAAAAGGAATTTTAATCCTAAAAAAGTTCTATGAATACCCTAAAATACTTACCCGTCATTTTTGCTTTCCATTTAGAATAATCTTATGTCCCAAACTTCCTTGTTAAATAATAATCAAGGACCATACAATGGCGCTCCGCACTAGGGTGCATCTATCACTGCAGGGCGCTCCATCTGCATTCCAGCACATATTTCATTGTCAAGCACAGACTGTCAAAGGGGTTTGACCAAGGAACGGCAGGGGGGTTCTGCTTCTTACAGGTAAATATTGGGGAATAAGTAAAAAGAACATTTTGCCGCCCCCCCCCAGCCAGGCCGGCTAAAAATGGTTTCTTTGTGCCTAAAACATACTTAACCTGATAATTTAGCATTACATTCCTCGAATGTGATGTTCCCCTGGAGGTTTGTTCTGCTGTGCAGCCGCCTGTTTGCATACCCCTGCTGTGCATGCGCGTGGCAGTCCTCCCTTATAAAAGCGACAGCGTGCCCGCTACTCTCAGTGTGTCAGGCGATGACTCGAGAGGGGAGGCAGGGCGGGAGTAGGTTAAGTATGTTTTAGGCACAAAGAAACCATTTTTAGCCGGCCTGGGTGGGGGCCGGCAAAATGTTCTTTCTTTGTTGCCAAAACATCTTAACCTGATAATTTAGCATTATCAGCAGACCTCGTCAAAGTTTGGTGGCGGGCACCGCCCTGACGAGCCCCCCGGGATGCAAGCAGGCTGTCCCCTGAAAAGTTATTGAAAACTTCGCACTTTGTTCAGAACAGGTGAAGAACCTTGAAGTTTGGTCACTTGTCCTCTTCACTGGTTGGCTTGCTTCTAACGTGAATGTTTAGCTTCCATTGTGGTTGGCTTGCATCTGCTTCGTTCTTCATGCTTAAGGGGGATTGACTACTGTACAGGTTGCAACAATAGGTCGCAGCCGGTGTAGTTCATTACATTCATGACCTATGCATCAGGTTATGTGAGATGGAGGTTGATGGATTCCCTCAAGATGCTGGTGTGAGGATTTCTTCGGTCAGAAGCCTTTGTTGGCAGTTAATGATGTGGAGATTGCCCTGAATGTTGTAAGTTAGCATAGGTTAATAAACTCATGTGTGGTTCCATACGTTAGAATGCGAGTCAGTGAGGAGAAGAGGTTGGTTTCTTCCTTCTCGTCAGTTA
Source organism: Lithobius niger (assembly GCA_023313725.1). Taxonomy (NCBI): domain Eukaryota; kingdom Metazoa; phylum Arthropoda; class Chilopoda; order Lithobiomorpha; family Lithobiidae; genus Lithobius; species Lithobius niger. The sequence goes on from JAHWFP010108442.1 coordinate 26,218, forward strand.
TTTTTTTTGGACAACGGAAGGACTCGTATGGTTGTTCTACGTCTAGTAGTCGGTCAATTCAACTTAATCGAGCGTGGTAAGCAGAGTAGCGGAGGTCTTCAAAAACTTTGAAGAAAACCCAGTGTTGGTTTAAGTAGGGGCGTTAGGTTTTCCTTGGAGCCAAATGGCCGAAGGGATTGGATGAGTGAAGGGCACCGTCGGCCGAAGGGCTTGTTTGATGAAGGATAGAATTTCCGTGTTGAGTTTCAGCCAGGCTGGGAAGAAGAGGTGAAGTCTTGTGCCGACTGGAAGGAAGGAGAGGTGGGAGGCGTCATGGTTTCAATAAGAGGGGCTCCTGCCCCCTGGTGACAGCGGCGGTTGCTGCGGTCAGGAGTTGCGGCTCGTTCCTGTTGGTTGCGTTGGCCGGAGCGGGAGGAGGGGGATCGGGTCGAGGGACTATTGCTTTCTCGGCTGAAAGTAGGAGTTAACTTTTGGACGGTGTTAAGCTGGGAAGAAGAGAAGTCTTGCGCCGTCTGGAAAGACAGGAGAGGAGCTGCGGCTCGGTCCTGCTGGTTGCGTTGGCCGGAGCGGGAGCGAGGGGGATCGGGCCGAAAGGGCTGATGGTTCCTCGGCTGAAAGTAGGAGTTAACTTTCAGACGGATTGGCGGCACTGTGCGGAGCTGGCAGAGGCCGGGCCACGGCGTTCGAAGGACTAGTGCAAGACCACATCGGGCAGGGCGGCAGCCGAAAGATCAAAAATCCCGATGAAAGAGGACCACAGTTGGGACCGGGCTGGAATGGATGGCGAGACGGCGAGCCTGAAGGAAAGCCGCACAGACCATGGATGGGAAGTGGCACAATGCAGTGTAGCCGGTGGTCACCTGGCATGGGCAGGCCGTCTAGGTGGCGGGCGGACGAAAGACAGGAGACGGGAAGGGGACAAACCGTCTGCGGGACCAATTCAATTGGTTAGTGGATGACGAAAGACGAGAGGACAGGTGGAGAGAGGAGCTCCCAGATGAGCGGGCTTTCATCTAGTTCAGAACGGCATCATAACCGGAAGGCGGACGAAAGATGTGGAGCGGGGAAGAGGCTTTCAGCTTAACGAGCTTCCATCCTGGACCGGGACGGAATCTCGAGCCTAAGGCAGACGTGGAACGGGAAAAGAGGTCCCAGGTTGATGGGCTATCTCCCTGGGACAGGACGGCACCACAACAGTGAGGGGAGCGAGCGGGGGGAGCGGAGTGCTTGGTTGACCTTCATCACGGTGGAGGGCAGCAACACCTGGGTGAAAGACGAGTGAGCGAGGAACGGTGGCTTGGCAGATCTTCTCCATAGTGTAAAACGGCAACACCCGAGCGAGCGGGCGAAAAACGCAAGGCGGTCGGAAGACGAATGAGTGCGTGGAGCGGGAAACGACGGCTTGGCGGGTCTTCTCCGTGGTGTAAGACGGCAACACCCGAGCAAGCCGGGCGAAAGATGCAAGGCGGTCGGAAGAAGAGTGAGTGCGCGGAGCGGGGAACGACGGCTTGGCAGGTCTTCTCCGTGGTGTAGGACGGCAACACCCGAGCGAGGCGGGCGAAAGACGAGTGAGTGCGTAGAGCGAGGAGCGGTAGCTCGGCAGACCTTCTCCATAGTGTAAACGGCAACACCCGGGGAAGGTGGGTGAAAGACATGTTGCTTAGAGCGAGGAACGCTAGCTTGGTCGAACTTCATCACGGTGCGGGATGAAAACGTCCGTACAAGGCGGGTGAAAAACGAACGAGTGCGTAGAGCGAAGAATACAGGCTTGGCAGATCTTCGTCAAGGTTCAAATCGACAACTCCCGGGCAAGGCGGGTGAAAGACGAGTTGCGTGGAGCGAGAAACGCTGGCTCGGTAGATCTTTATCATTGTGCGGGATGGAAACACCCGAACAGGGCGGGTGAAAAGACGAACGAGCGTAAGGAGCGAGGGATGCAGGCTCGGCCGACTTTCAGCATGGTGCAGAGCGGCAACATCTGGGTAAGGCGTAGACGATTGAGTGCTTGGGCAAGAAGTTCAGACTCGGTTGGCCTTCCTTGCGAAATCGGCGGACCAAATCCAAGACGGACGAAAGACGGGACCTTGCGAGATCTTCAACATAGTCGTGACAGCTACGGCATCAGTGAGGCGGACGAAAGACGGCGAGGGAACCGGAGGCAGGGGTCGTCGATGGGTGATCCAGTTCACACTGCTTCCACGGCTGGACTGGTGAGACGTGGAGCTGCAACGTCGTGGTGGGAGAGGCGAGAGGCCTGAGCAACAACCCAGACTCGACGGCGACGTCCCGGCTATGGGCAGACCGGAGACGGGCTGAAGAGTTAGCGTGCGGTGTGGGAGCCACGGCGACGGGTCCAGACGGCAGCGCCCGAGCCGGGAGGACTCAGGCGTTTTGAAGAGGGGAATGGCTGAAAGACAGGAACATCAGAGGGAATGCAGATGGCTTCCAACTTGACTCTTCACTCAAAGCGTGGGTTTAAAGCCACGAATGAGACGAGCAGCAGCGTGGGACAGCAACTGGCGTCTGGATTTCCGCTCGAGACGTGGGGTTAGCCACGGTCGAGACAAGCAGCAAGAGGTGCAAACGGCGTCCGTCTTGGTTCACTTAAACGTGGGTTCTAGCCACGAGTGACAACGAGCAGCAGTAGACCGCAACAGGTGGCTTGATTTTCACTCGACACGTGGGGGCAGCCACAGTCGAGACAAGTAGCAAGAGGAGCAAATGGCGTCCGTTTTGGTTCACCCAAACGTGGGTTCTAGCCACGAGTGAGACAAGCAGCAATGGACAGTAACTGTAGGCTTGATTTTCACTCGATACGTGGGGTGAGCCACGGTTGAGACAAGTGGTAGGCGTGACGATGGCATCCAGCTTGGATCTTCACTCAAAACGCGGATTTTAGCCACGAGTGAGACGAGCAGCAATGGACAGCAACTGTTGGCTTGATTTTCGCTCGATACGTGGGGTGAGCCACAGTCGAGACAAGTGGCAGGCGTGATGATGGCATCCAGCTTGGTTCTTCACTCAGAACGTGGAAATTAGCCACGAGTGAGACAAGTAGCAGTGGGCAGCAACTGTTGACTTGATCTTCACTCGATAATGGACAAGGTGGTGTATTCAAAGCACGGTAGCAAGTTCGATCATTGTTGAAAACAATCGAAACCGAAACGGGAGTAAGGCGGGTCGCCTGCAAGGCGGTACATCCGGGAACCTGGTATGGGAAGCGGCCGAAAGAGCTGGAGCTCCATCGAGGCGTGGCGGCGGGAAGGGTGGAGGCCGGTGGAGGAAGTGTTTTCCGACCGAAAGCGAAAGCTGAAGGGATGCCGCAGTTGCGGGTGCAGCCGGCCGGACGACGATGAGCGACAGAGCAGGGTGACTTTGGCAGCTTGCGTACGGACTTCGGCAGATGCCGGTGATGGTAGGCTGTTCGGCAACTCGGGCGTGTTTCCATCCGAAAGACGAAAGCCGAGGGATGTCGCGAGTGCGAGTGCAGCCAGCCGGAACGGTGATGAGCGTCGGAGAAGGTTGACATCGACCGCTTGCGTACGGACTTCGGCAGTTGACGGTGAGGTAAGCCGTACGGGCGAAGGGAGTCTTGAACCAGACGAAAGATGGGGAACTGGGCGGCGTGGGGTCGTTAAACGACATGTACGCTGGAGGAAAATGAATGGCGATAGCGGGCACGCTGTCGCTTTTATAAGGGAGGACTGTCACGCGCATGCACAGCAGGGGTATGCAAGGAGGTTTCGGCTGCACAGCAGAAGAAACCTCCAGGGGAACATCACATTCGAGGAATGTAATGCTAAATTATCAGGTTAATATGTTTTGGCAACAAAGAAACTTCTTTTAAGATTAAAATCCTTTTTTTTTTTTTACTTCTATCAAAAGAAGGTTTGCTTGTAGGTTTTGTCACACCTAAGGTGGAAGTCGAAGCTAAGTGCATTGCATGACCTTAGAATACAGGTGCCAAAACAATAAAATTTATCAACTTTCAGCAACACTCAACGAAATACAAGCAGGGTTGGAAAAAATCATGATTTATATTAAAAAAATTAAAAAAATAAACGACGAAAAAACACTTTCAATTCCTGCAGAAGATGCGACCGCAGTCATAAGTTGATTAACGCATTCCATATCACGAACAAAGAATACGTCTTTCTTCATTGCTTTGAAAGAATTCCACCACTCAACTGTGGTGACAGCTGACACCGCCGATTTATTGAACATGGTCCCCTTAAATGGTTCTGCACGAGCTTGAAATTTCATTACTAAAGATAGCAATGTAATGTAGGTGTCCCTGCATACTTTTCCTCAGCAAACTCAAGTGCAGCTTCACTTTCTTCATGTGACAAGGTCCCGACTGGCAATCGTGGATCCAAAAGGCTAGCCCAAAAATGAGCAGGTGTGAGTGCCATGTAACGTTTACGGAATTCTCGTTTGCCTTTGTCAATCAAGATTTAATCAATTTTTTTTCTAGATCCTTCCATATGACAACTGCATCCGATATAGCGCAGCTATTTTTCTGCATACTGTCCAGAGCAACAACAATGGATTTTAATATATTCAGCCGGTCTTCTGCATTCCTTTTAATTCCTAAATTAAGAACCTTGTTCCTAATGTCTTTATCTACAACGTCTCTATGTTCTTCACATATTTTCATCAGCACTGGCTAGTTCTTTATGTATCTTTCTAAGCAATCTTCGAGGGTGTTCCAACGTACATCTTGTGGCATCCCCAGCCCAGGTCCCTTACCTTCAGCAGCCAAGTATGCTCTAGGCAAATGGTGGTTACGAAAAAATTGAACAATCTGAACCACATGTTCTTTCACACCATGTATTTCTAAATCTTTTGCAAGTAAAATTCAAAATATGTGCTGAGCACCCATATGTTAAGACATCAGCTTCATCATTGTCATGTTGGAAGCATTGTCCCTTACAAAGCTACGCACTTTGCACTTAAATTGCTTTTCTGTCTTCTTAATAGTTGCCAGTGTAATATCCGTAATGTATTCTCCTGTATGAGAGTTCTCTGAAGTATCAATGGTTTCAGTCAAGTAAACGTCGCCGGATTGAGTTGTTACACATGCACAAACAATAGGTTCGTTATGAACACCCATCGATGCACATAGACACAATATGATTTTCAAGAATGCTAGAACAATTATCAATTTCTTCCTGGTAAACAGCTTCAAGAAGGGGTTCGGTAATGTCGTTTCGTGTCGGAGGAATGTAACCTGGACGAAGCATGTTGTAGACTTAATCACTCCTGGATTATCTATGGCTCGGAAAGGTGTATTTGTTGCATAAATACCGCGGGCTATTTGTTTGTCTATTACAGTTTTTTCTTGTTTAGATGTTTTGATCACAAATGAGTCCATTGGCGTAGTTTACGAGAGGAGGAATTGGGTGAGCCATCAGTCGTCTGCCTCTTAGGGGTGTATGGTGTGCCTTCAGAAAGTTGTACCTGAGATGTGGAGGGCTGGGATTGGGTTACAGGGCCAACTACTGCATTGGAACTTTCTAATTCTAACGAAGCATCTCCAGAAACAACTTCAGTTTCATCTTCATTAGATGCTGAAAAACACTTTTCTTTATGGGCTTTGAGCCTAGCAACAAGCCCTTGCAATGTTTTTCCACAAGCTTTACATTTGGCTTTAACTCTGACTCTTTTGTCAGTTGTGGTCTTTTCCTCTTCAAAATATGCCCAAATGTGGTCTTTTTTTACGTCCTGACATTGACATCGTCAGAATCCAATATAGTTTTACTTTCCTTTCCTACTCCTTGATATGGACTACAGCTTATACACCCAGTCAGTAGTTCACACCAGGTCAGCTTAGCAGCCAGCTCCTGAATGAGCCACTACAGTTAGGGGGTTCCCCACTGCAGCAAGGCAAGTCGAGACTTGAGAATTCCCCATTCCCAAGGAACCTCTCTCTACCTGGCTGATGCAATGAGTTTTAATCTTATTGGACAGATAGAATGTAAATGAGCAGGGATAGGCAAGGGATGACAAACAAATTGTATACATTAAAAACTCATTATTAAAACACAGCATTTAAAAATTTTGATGCAATTATAAAAATGATTTAAATCAATGATTTAAATCACTTTGATTTAAATCAACCAACGCTGAATACAAGTGGAGGGAGAAAGGAGAATACCACCTGCCATTGTGCTGAACGTCCCTTTCACCTCAAAGTCACTTTGTTCATATGACAGCATGCTACCACAAAGTCTATCTCTTTCGATGAATTATCCGTCACTTTCATGTCTTAGAGGAAGTGACTAATAAATGTGGTTTTCTGTTTCGCTGTCTCCACTTACCAGCCTAGAGGACCCATATCAAGTGGTGTCCCCACTGCACGAGAGGAGGCTATGGCGCATAGTATTGTTGTTTGACTTCATAGCAGACATTTTAACACTAATAACTTAGATTTAAGAAGAAATAGGTGGAGACAAAAATAAGCTTTGACTATCGGCCATAACGTCTAAACCAGAAGTACGAATTTATTTTTCGTTTTAACTATAGCCTACGTTACAACTGCGGGTATCAGTAAAAGGCGACGCACAGAGATATATGTTGTAAAAACACTACGGCACTAATATTTTTCTCTAAGGTTATAAAAGAGAGAATGGCTCATTAATATTAGGTTGAGAGTCCAACACGTTATTTTACAACACTCCCCCTGATGAGCCAAGGCTCTTATGCACTTCACTACAGACTAGTCCCAAAGTCCAAGTGCCTGCATGTGGTCGCAGGATCTCTTCTTTGGCAGGATCTTTGTTAGCAGGTCTGCAATGTTCCCTGCTGATGGCATGTACTCAAAGGTGGGCACGTTTTCTTTCACAAGTTGTCTGAGGAAGTGCCATCTAAGATCGATGTGCTTGCTTCGCTCAGACGTGATCTTGTATTTGGATAGGAAAATGGCACCTTGGTTGTCCACACTGATGAAGTTCGGTTCTTTGATGAACTGGCCCATCCCTATTTCATTTAGGAAGTTCTTCATCCAAATGGCTTCCTTTGAGGCTAAGCACATGGCGTAGTACTCTGCCTCCGTTGTGAATAAAGCGGTTGCCTCCTGCTTTTTGCTCTTCCAAGATATGGCAGCTCCCGCTAGTACACAGTTGTAACCGCTATACGATCGCCTGTCCGTAATGTCGGAGCCCCAGTCCGAATCTGAGAAGAAACTTGCTTTCTTATTCTTTTTACGGTAACGAAGCTTTACATCTTTCATCCCCTTGAGATATCTAAAGATATGCTTAATACCGCTCCAATGTTCAGCCGTCGGTGCATTGTTAAACTGGCTCATGTACGACCGACATAAGCCAAGTCTTGTCTTGTGGCATTTGCAAGATAGAGAAGGCTTCCAATTGCTTCTCTATACCGCTCTGTAGAGAAAGGGGCTTCTTCATCTCCTGTCTTTTTTGAGAATGTCATACCTGCATCAAGCGGAGTTGATGCCGGTTTGGCTTCCGTCATGCCAAAGGCCCTAAGGACTTCTTCAGCGTAGGCACCTTGGTCGAGCGTGATTGATCCATCTTGTTGTTGGTCAATCTTAATAGATAAAATTTCTTTGCCTAGTCCTAAATCGCGACTTCTGAATCTATGCTTTAACTTTTTCTTGAAGGTGTCCAATATCTCGTCATCTCTTGGTGCTATAGCCAGATCATCGATGTACACTCTGATGATGAGTCCACTCTGCAAGTTAAAATAAACACAAGGGTTGGCTACGGACTGCTCTCTTCCTGTCTCCTTAAGGAACTCGTCGAGACACTCGTTCAACTCCTTGTCTGATTGATGCAGGCCGTACAAACTTTTATTTAGTTTGCCGACATGGTGTTCTTGATCTTTCTTCACGAAGGGCTCCGGCTGCTCCATGTAGGTTTCTGCCCGTACCGTACCATTGAGATATGCTGCCGTTATGTCCATTTGGTAGACTTTCCATCCTAACTCTGCTGCAATAGCAAAAAGGGTTCTTATGGATTTGAGTTTTATGGTTGGAGCGAAGGTGTCCGTGTAGTCAACGCCTTCTACTTGCATAAACCCCTTCGCTACTAATATTGCACGATAGCGTTCTAAATGTCTAGTCTGGGTATATTTTTTCTTAAAGACTAATTTTGACTTAACAACACTTCTTCCTCTAGGCCTGGGCACTAAGTCCCAAGTACTGTTGTTTGTTAGGTTAGCTATTTCTTCCTCCATAGCTTTTCTCAAAAACCTAACCACGATTTTTCCTCTTTTCTCTAGTAATAATTTGGCCTTCAGTATTTTTGTTGTGAGGTTACTTTCTTGATATTCAAGATTCAATATGAGGGGTTCGTAACTTTTCGGCAATCCTATAAGCATTACGAGGGTAATTTCTCTATCTGTGAAGTTATAATTGCATGCTACTAATTTTCGGTGAATGTCCGTAATGCGGCCCAAATACGTCATTTTCTCATTTTGTTTCATGTTTATAGTGAAAAAATCTCTCATTAGCTGTATCACATGTAGTAACCCGTATTTAGTATGGATGTCTGCTAAATTTTCCCATGCTTCTTGAGCGCGTGCACAACTTCCAATATCATCAAGGTAACTGTCCTCAACCACTAGAAAAAGAAACGTCAAGGTTTTATCGTTTAATTTTCTTTCCTCCGTCGTCATGGTAGGACCGTACCCGGGAGTCAATGGCCTTCCACACTTCGTTACACAAGTGCTGCTCTTGCTCGGATTGACCACGCATGATAATTCTCGGAATTTAATTTGAGAATTTTATATTCGTCAGAATTTCCTGATGTAGCCAATTTAACTTCAGTTTAATGTTGGCACAAAGCAAAGATCGCTGTTCGATATCGTCGTCAGTGTTTTAGAAAATTCGTTGTAGCGTGGTAACGCGATGCGATCGTCTTGAGATTCACTTTCTTCCGATAATTTTTAGTCCTTAGAAACTGTATTTCGGCTTATTTTCAGTTTAAAAGTTCCAATTATTGTCTTCAGGTAAGTATTTCGGCTTTACCTACCGTTTTGTGATTTGTACAACTGAGCTTGGCTATCGCATCAGTACCCTTGCTGTAATGTCGCGGCGTGGCGTTAGGTTTAGCACTTCGTGCATGCTAGCGGTCGTTGTTTCTTCGATGTTGCAGCCTCACCCAATCGATCTTTTCTTCTTCAAAATCTACAGTTAAAGAGTTCAAATGCGCTGTGGATGTGTCGCTGGGTCCCATAACCTGTTATTTGACTTCATAGCAGACATTTTAACACTAATAACTTACATCTAAGATGAAATATGTGGAGGCAAAAAAGGCTTTGACTATCGGCCAAAACGTCTAAACCGGAAGTACGAATTTATTTTTCATTTTAACTATAAGTTACAACTGCGGGTATTAGTAAAAGGCGATATCTGTACGGCACTAATATTTTTCTCTAAGATTATAAAAGAGCGAACGGCTCGTTAATATTTGGTTGAGGTCCAAAACATTATTTTACAACACATAGTCCTAATGGACGAAGGAGGATCTTCAGGGATGCACAATGTTTACCGATTTGCGTTTACAAACAGACAGACACGGCTTCAAAATGCCGGGATCGATGGGGACGGATTTTGGGTCAGACAGACTATCAGTAACAAATGTTGGGGGTCTAAGAATTACTAGCGGCCAGAAAGTGAGGGCTTGCTCAAAGGGTAAGCACCCCGAATAAGATTCTTATCAAAAGAAATAACCTGTAATTCTCCAGTATCCTCTTCCTCTTTGTTGCTTCAGGAATGAGAAGCATTAGAATCTAGCGAGAATGCACGTTCTTACACCCGCTGGTAGCGTCTCGTGCTATATTTGGATAAGTTGCTGCAAAACTTTCCATTTATTTTGAAGATGTCTTGCCACATATTTCCGGAAAGGGCGGCACTTGAGACAATCGGTATTTAGATGCCCGGGAGTAAGCCCCTTCAACAGACGGTACATGATTCAGACATATTAGGCCTAACGCGGACGGAATACACAGCAATGTTGATCTATTGTATCCCAAATTAAATATGAGCGGGAACGCAGGTGGCATGCCAAGTTTGGGACATAAGGCTTATTCTGATGTAACTTTAATTAATTACCTTCTGAAAAGGCCATACGAATTAGTGAGGTGATAACGGTCGACTGAGTCGTGCCACTGTCGCAAAATAGGCCAAACCTTGGCATGGACACTTTTGTCGACGACTGTATGAGGAACCTGTAAAAATGCATTTGTTACACACTGAAAATCTCGAGTATGACTGTATTGTACAAAGCGCATTAACAGAATTCCACTTACCAAACTGATCCCAAACATGAAGAACGCAATAATGCCAAATACAAGGCATCCGAGAACAGTTCGAAACTTACGAACAAATCCCCTTTCGTAATATAGTGATCTGAAAATAAACAACTAATCAGAGGACTGTAAACTTTTGGTTATTATCATTTTGATCAATCTAGAAAGTAAGACGCACAAGTGCTTATTATGGGGGCGAGGGGTAACTGGAAAATCTAACTGGAAAATCACATAATTGGAAGAAAGTATACAGTATAATAGTATAACAGAAAATCGTCTAAAACGAAATTCGTGTAGTGGAAAATCGTCTAATGTGAAATTCACATAATGGAAGATCGTCTAATGTTGCTCGCTGCGGACCCCTATACATATAACATCAGAACCTGCATTTACATTATTGTCCAGTAACACGTTTTCAGCTGAATTATTGCCAGTTAGACGTTTATGCATTATACGCTTAATGCTTATCCATTATACGATATAACGTTTCGATTATTTTCCAGATTTTTTTATTTAGGCATACATTAGACAATTATCCTATTAGATAAATTTCCAGTTAGACTTTCGTCCAACATCCCGTTAGTATGTACTTACAATAAATTACATCAGAAAAATTCACTTTACCTAGCACACAACAACGAAAAACACGCAGATACAGTAAAATCCGTATATTTACATACACAAAGTTGTTTTGCAAAAACTGGTAAACGATGGTTACAGTCGCACATCAGAGGCATTGTTCAAAAATATACACAATACCACAATCCGTAATCCCATTGAATTCTTCTGATCCACTGACAGTTTATACTCTCCATTACTGGGTTGGTTTGTGGAGCGGCAGAACTAGTGCCTCGTTGCAAAAGAGGAAAAACAAAGTCGTCATGCCCAGGAAAATAGGCTTTATCGTCAGTCCAGTCGATGAGAACATTCATCATGTTCAAAAAAAGATTTACCAAGAATGCATTTGCATGCAAGGTTTTCATAACTTTTGAAAGGCAGGAGCAGGTGTTTGCCATGCACGATGATTGGTATATCGATCACAGCTACAGGCGTCACCGCCGTCCATCCGCGAGCTGTGGCTCAGTCCTTTCATAATGCTGGATGGGAGAAGCTGGCCAGATTAGTTTCAAAAAGCTTCGAAGTGTAATTTCAAGGGTTCACTGCAGACTTGTTAAATTTAAACTTCTTT
>JAHWFP010108444.1:0-34418 GCA_023313725.1 Lithobius niger
TGACTCGTTAGGAAAAGTGGACAAAACCAAAACAACTTCGACAAAGTGTTGCTTTCAGAAAATACATGAAGAGTGATTAAGACTAGATGGTTGCCCACTTTGTGATGAATTATGAAGCTATTTTTCATACAATTTTTAGTACTTTTATACAAAGGGTTTTAATGTAATTATGTAATAACACATCCATTTTTTCATAGTACCTGCAAATAGTGTTTTACGTGCAGGTACAGTGACTGCAAATAAGCACATCCTTTTACGATATTACCATTCTTCTGTGCTTCATTTCTAATTCAGTTCTCCACGTTTTAGTTTTATGTTTTGTCCAATGATGATGACGACATGCGAATTACATTTCCTGGTGGGATATACTTCCGACTTATGAGAGGAATAGTCGCTTATACTATGAAAAGAGTAAGTAAAACAAACTAATACTCTTTTTTGCCTGCAAGGATCTTTAAAGATATTCGTACTCAGAAGTTTAGAGCAACACTTGCTTCGTAAGAATTTGCACTGAAGATAACCGCGACAAATAAAACATAGTCAATAACACAGAAGCCTATTTTTTGTATAAAACCTTTGAGATCATATCTCGCTCCTGACCTGATGCGGCAATTGAGCTGACGTCATGTTGTATTTAACCCCACATTTACGCCAGTACTGGACGGCTTACTTCGTATTGTGGCTTAACGCCACAGTTAGTCTTGCAAGTTAGATCCTTCTCTCAGTTTGACTTTCATCTAAGGCAAATTACTGTATCACAACAATCTAATGCTTTTGTAACAACAATTGCTGTCGAATCGTGGACAGTTTACTTTGGAAGGGTTAAGGTCAATTTTGAAACTTATTGTGTGCCTATGGATAAACAAGTAGGTATCTTAATAACCAACATGGAGCATATACCATATGGGCAGTAAGAAATGTATGTGCTCCTGATGCACCAAAAGATAACACATTAGCAGAGATTAACGCTCTTTTAGAAGGTAACTTCTGCCCTAAGTCGAACTACCTGTGTGGAAAGGGTACATTTCCAAAAGAGGGAGCAAATTTCGACGAATCTATTGCCGGCTGTGTGAAGGAGCTCAGAAGATTAATTTAACAGTGCAATTATAGCACAGCTGGTGGTACAAAGGGAGAGACAATGCGTTGTTACAGGTTTGTCGCTGGTGTTAAAAATGCTGTATTGCTGAAGCACCTTCTTGCTTTGGACACCAGCACAGTAATTTTTGAGTCTGTTTTTACTCTAGCTCTCTCACAAAGTGCTAAATGATGTCTCTCGGTTTCAGAGCTCGTCAACTTAACAACTTAAGAAAAAGCGGTACAATTTTAACCATAAAAAGACTGATAATAAGAGTTTCTGCTGTGGGTACCCTAATCATGTCAAGGTTGCGTGTAGGTACTAAAAGCACACCAGTTTAGCCTGAAACTATAGGATTTAATTTGTAATTTTCTCTGTGCCCTTATCATTTCTTTCACTAAACTGTAGTAAAAAAATTCCTGTGTATAAATATAATTAACGATGTTCTGTCCCTACTGTCTTAATATCTTCCCATCCCTATCACCATATTACCACCTTGGGGGCTGTATATGTTTGGCATGGTACTTGTTCATGAACCCGATTGTATCTGCCATATGTTAGATACTGCATGTATTTGTTTACACCTGTACTATGTGGCATGTATTGTCGTGTATGTATTTTGGTGGATCCGTATGATGCATGTTTAAATACACATAACAAATAAGTTTCCTTGTCCTCAATCGAGCACAAGAGGTGAGAATGGGTTGTTTTACCAACCACTTATGACTGGCCCAATTTACAGGTTAAAATTCACTATAAATGTTATGAAAAATACCGTAGGCCAACCACTCATGCTGTGATATGCAAGTCAGAATCATCGAAAAAACTTCCAGCAAGCTTACGGTCATTTTCACACTGTAGGTAGTTCATTATCCAGCAAATTTTAAACTGCTTCCAGCAGTCTTCTTTAGGCTCTCTCTAGGTTGATGTTTCACTGGTTACATGATAATCTCACGTTGTTTGTTTTGTTTTCATTCGTGCAGAGACTGTAGTGTCGCTTACATAGGAGAAACCAGAAAAGGAGTAAGGACAATATTGAGTCAACATGTGGGTAATGTAAAAAATAAAGTTGATGACAATGGCATTGCAGTCCATTGCATTGAAAACCAGCGTAACATCGAGTGGAGTGAGGCAGAGACGCTGATAAAATCGAATTCAAGATGGGACAATCATCTGTACTGGTGTCTGGAATCTGTGGCAATTCGATTGCACGGAAAAAAAACAAGTACCACTAATAAATTTGCAAGGCCCAACGAATCCCAATGAGACTTACCTGGTAGGGAAGGATTTGGAAAAGAAACTAGACATAAAGTGGAATCTGGAGCCCAGAGATCGTCACGGTGGGGGTAGAATGCAAGAGGAGAGAAAACGGCCAACTTAAAGCGGAAGGCTACGCAAAGGGAATGGCCTGCAAAAATGTGAAGGCTATGCGGAGCGGCGATTTCAAATCAAAACAAACCAAACAATGGGAGAACATCATGTAACCGGTGAAGCATCAACCTAGGGAGAGCTTGAAGAGGTCAGATGGGAGCAGTTGAAAATTTGCTGGATAATGAACTATGTAGACTGCAAAATGACCGTAAGCTTGCTGGAAGTTTTTCCCATCATTCTAACTACAAATATTAATGCAAAATTTTAAAATGATAAAATGCCTGTTGCTTCCTAAAAATGGCTAACTAGAAGATCTATATATGCTGATATTTCATCAAGGGTTTTTGCAAATATGGTTAAAAAGAGCAATGCTCTGGTCGATTCAAGTGGGTACATAATTATGTTCACTCGGTTTAAGGCTTTTTTTAAAACAAGCAACCGAATAAGAATTCCATAAGCCGGAATTTGCATGCACTTTGACGCATGTGTTTTAGTGCATGTATTATGATATATGGCACTCGTTTTCTCTTACTGTACGTGTTTATAATGTCAATCAATTATTTGCATGCTCTCTGTAAGTTAGTTTTTAAAAATTGTTTCTAGATTTCTGTAGGCCACCCAGCCATTTGTGGCAATGCAGATTTTTTCAAATAAAGTCATAAAGTTAAAGTTAACTAAAACTTTCAACCACCCACGGGAGCCTAATAGAAATCATAAGTCCTTTCTTTCCACCGCATGGACGAAAGAATTACAGTGGAGACCAATTGTCTTCTCAGACTATGTATGCATTTTGTATAGTAAAAAAATACTTAACAAAGCTACAAAACCAGTTCCGTAATATGGAGTGGGTAATTGCCCAAATGGTCAGTTTGTAATATTGCAAGGAAACTGACCGGCATCACATATAATATGAAGAGGCGCACTCCAGCCCTGATGTAGGGCAGTGCATGGAGCATTCTCTGTGCAGTCTTGCTTATAACGAGAAATGTAAGCAGGGACCAAAGCGCCGCTAAAGCGTGTGGATTGAAACAGGTGCACTCTTATTTGTGGTTGATTGTAAGGAGAACATTAACACTCAATGTACATTCTTGTCAGGTATCTCCCTTACGACATAGGTTCGGCAGGAGCCATTATGAACAGCAGTAACAACCTCGTTATTTTGGCAGAAGCACCCTCCTTGTGATTGTGATTTTTGGTCAGGTACTTACTCTAAAATGTGGGTTTCAGACCAGGAAAACTCGGCTCGGCTTGTATAATAACGGCTATATTTACCCCAACACAGTGTTTATGGTAGGTAACACAGTGTTTAGGGAGCTGCTTTATATGTTGGTAGATATGGTTTGTAGACACAGATGAGGCAGAATAATTGTTTGTGCCAGATGTACGCATCAGCCTGTGCACCACAGCGATCTAACTTTGCCTCCCCTCCTTTAGTTATTCTCTGATGACTGAGGAATGAAATGATGAATGATATCAAGTGACTGTCACTGAATGTAACATGTTTATGCATATATTGTCCTGCGTATCATAAAATTTTCTTATAAATGGCCATACATTTCTGTTAAAATGTTAACATTGTGCTTAAGTTGTGGTTTGTTTGTACGTAGGTTGAATATTTGAACAGTCCACGAAGACCTTGTGTTTCAACAGAAATCTTCAACCAATGTCGTAAAGATTGCATATTGAGAAAGCTGTATGCATCGGTAAACTGCAGGTGAGAGGTGTGATTAAATTATACAATTATGCAAATATAGCACTGTGTTGTTAAACAATGACTGGTGTGCTTTTTGGTGCTTTTGTCAAGATCGTAGGTCTGATGTGGTAGTAGGACGCTAGTTGGGGAAAAGCCTATTTTGAGGGATGGCTGGTAGTACAGACATTGGGTGATGTCATAGCCCCATCTCTGTGACGCTATACCCCCTCGCTATGTTATAGCCTTGCCCTCATGACGTCATAGCCCCACCCCCTCATGAGGTCACATGATCAGAAGTAACATCAATATCAAAACAAGATGGTGGGGATTCCCCCTTTGGGGTCAAAGTCAAGGTTGAGGGTCAAGGTCACAGGCCAAGCATTTTATTCTTTGATAATATTTTGAATGTCTGAACATTCAAATTGAACATACGCATCCTACATCTTAGGCAGTATTTCAAACTATTCATCGTCCTTCTTTCTCATCACTTCTGATTAATTGATCACCGCTGTTGCTTGTTTAAACTGTGATTAGCAGATGCCTGCATGCTTTAGGTTTCGATACATATACCACCCTTTTCATTTTCGGTTATAATTTCGCACCTCTCTAGCTTCATAAATATTTCCATAATTTCATATCTCCTCCAGCCATAGTGGTGACAAGCAAGAGTCTTAGTCGATCCACCAGTTCGTTCACATCTTTGTAATACTTGTATTCGACTTTGACACCCAAACTGCTTTCTCCTTTTTCAAGTCCTCCCAGATCGGTTTGATAATACATGGACTTGTAAAGGCGGTTGAATTTAGGTTTTCCAGAATCAGGATCATTGTTGTGATATATAGCATTGTTGTATTTTAGAATTAAGGCATGTGATGCTAAGACACCGGGTTCATAACTTTCGTATTGCAAGTCCATTTGTGTTAGTAAACTCCATAGCTGATGCCGCTTGCGGTACTGCTTTCCACCCAACACTATGTCGTTCTCGAATATTCCAACACTACGTCGTTCAATTTTATTACCAACCATGAGGTCTCCTAACTTCATGTTGTATCGAAATCCAAACACGTAATCATTGTATTTCTGCATTTTGAATAATTTGCATAAATAATACTTTGACGTTACATCCATTGTTTTCCCCCCTCAATAGTGACTCTAAAGAGCGAAGCGAGACCTGAGAAGGAAGTTCTAGACGAGTCGAAACACGTCTCATAGTTGATGTTGATTGTGCATAGAATAGTCCTGATGATGGAGAGGGTTCAGAGCTGACTCGATTTGTGATGGACATTACGGCAACTGCGGTAATTTTTGTAGTTTTCACCACCCTAGTCTGCGTTGAATCGCTTGGCGCCACGTCCACTTTGTTCTTTCATTTTACCAGTATCCTCATCACTCTCTTCCTTCCGTTTTGGCGACCACAATCCACTTTGTTCTTTTTTTTCATACGAGTCTTCCTCCTAATGTTCTTTTTCCAACCTCAGCATTGAAATAGGATCAGTGATACTTTTTAACGGAGAAGCTATGGGTTTGAAAAATGTGCGTAGGTACTCTCCTGCTGATTGTTTTCCTTTTTGACTCTGCAAACCTTTCTTTCAATTTTTTCGTTTCGTGAGTTTACGTTTATTTTTTTATGTAGCTTTTTAAAAAATTGTACTCTTTGTTTCGTCAGCTTTTTTTTTTCTTGATCGCATACTTTAATCTCATTTTATCGTTCATCAATGCTCATTCTTCTTCCATCATTTCTGTGTATTTCTTCCTCTTTCTCAGTCTGTCTTTCGCTCGTCTTTCATTCTTCTCTGCTTCCTTGTAGGGTTGAAACAGTTCAATCTTTGCAAATTTTACATTCATGGTGTCTATACTTCTCATGATCCATCCACTTCCTTCTCCCGCGAACAAAGCCAACAACGTTTCAATCTTTAGGATGGTATTTTTTCATAATTGTTTACAGTAGTAAACTTGGGCCTAAATCCAAAGTCTTTTTCATCATCATTCTTTCCACACTTAATTTAAGTTTTGCATTTGCATCACCAACGTTGCTAAAAGTTTCATTAATGGTATTCTTAGCACTTGCAGTAGACACAGTGGATCAATAGCAAACTCGTCATTCAACTCTTGCCTGAATATCTGAATGGATCCGTCCCATATTTTTCTAACGAAAGAAGAATCAGTCCACACCTTAATATCGAGATGGGTTAAAGCATCATGAAAGTTGGTGGAGAATTCAGGACATTGATGTGAATAGTGCTCCACGTCCAAGTGTAGATGCAAGGCATCACGTTTGTCAAACTTTAACTCAAGAAACGTGCAAGTATATGTTTTCACTATCCCTCTTTTTTATATACTTTAATAAAATGGAACCTTACAACACCACAGTCAGCGGCGAATCGACGGATTTACGAATCAAATTCGATACACCATTACATCTGGACAATTCCAAACAGTACTGCATGGCATTCGTAAATATTGAAACATAGACAGTTTAAAGTCCAACAACCTCTTTTAATACTCCGTAGATGATGGTCTCGCTTGGAAATCATTCGAAACTCCGACAGGAGCTTCCAAATTTAGGATCTGAACACGTACATTAAATATGGGTGATGGAATAACGGACAAGACATTGCGTTTGAGCTTCAACCAAATGTAAGTAGTTTGAGATTGGTTCTGAAAATAGAGAAGCACTGGTTCAAGGTTTTGTTTCTTGGTATACGTACGTTGAGAGAGTTTTTGGGATTAAAGGATAAGGCATATGTGCACGGACGACATGTTTATGGTGGAAACAACATAAACATACTAATATTCTAACATTTGAGATGGAGTTGAATCATCACTGTTTCCCCACGCAAATTCGGGGCACAATTCTTTTGAGCCATTGCCCAGAGTGTCGTATCGCTAATTACGTGCCTCGTTACTGGCAAGTACACCAAATTGTGGGGGTTTTGAACAATCTCGTAACTCGAAGATATGTTGGGAAAAAAGCTGTACAACATGGGTACGATCTGCCCATTGACGAACTATCACACTATAATATCCAAACGAACCAGAACGGTTCGTCAATGGGCAGACCGTACCCATGTTGTACAGCTTTTTTCCCAACATATATCCGGGTTACGAGATTGTTCAAAACCCCCACAATTTGGTGTACTTGCCAGTAATGAGGCACGTAATTAGCGATACGACACTCTGGGCAACGGATCAAAAGAATTGTGCCCCGAATTTGCGTGGGGAAACAGTGATGATTCACTCAAATATAGTTTTAAAAAAGGGACCATGATTGTATTTTGAAAATGCTAGCCGCCTACCGTTCCCAGCACAGAGGTGCCATCAAAAAAGTTGAGGATAGATGAACTGGGACCCCATAAACAAGTCTTCTTGAACTTGTTGAGTAGAGAATAAAAAAAAGAGAACAAAATGTCTATTTTGATAGACCAAGAGTACCTAGATTTAGCAGAACCAGTGCAGATTGATGCATTGGCTGATTTGTATCAGTATTGTGAGTATTGCTCCATTGTTGGCACTAGTTTGAACAGCCTAAATTCAGAGATTCACTTAGTCGTAGAAAACCTGGACGCATTCACCCATCCTTCTAGAATCTACATTAGCGTGAAGGGAAAGATCAAGAAATTGGGAGTTGAGTCAGCATTTACGAATGTAGACCTGGTGATGTTGGTAAATAACGGTGTCGTGTTTCTGTTAATAATTTAAAATATCATCACGGCGATAAGCTGGCGGGTGACTTGAACTACCCCGATTATGCTTTGACTATTAAAGGAATCCAATCTTACGGCTCGTCGGATCAGAGCGGTCTGCAACACAGAAGCAGACAGCAAGGGGTTTGCTGCCCTTCACAACATGATCATCAAGCAGACCTACCCTAAAGGTAGTTTTAGCTTCCTTATACCGGCTTCCCACCTACTGGGCTTCTTTGAAGACTACGACAAAATTATTTACGGTGCCAAACAAACTCTTACTTTGATGTGAAGGGGTAATAACAATGCCCTCTTCAAAGCTGCTGCAGCCGCCGATGCAACTGTGGAACTTTCTCACATCAACTGGCTTATGCCTCATGTAGTTTCTTCCTATGAACAAAAACTGCAACTGTACAAGCTGATTGACACGAGGACGATGTAAAACTAGTATTCTGACATTGGCATTATGACAGCACCCAGATGCCAACCTCGACTTCACACACTTGGAGGCTCATTATGACCTCAGCCATCGAAAAACCCACATGGGTAATTCTCGGATTCTTGGCCAATCGATCGAATGACACCCTCAAGAATATGGCCGTGTTTGATCATTGCAGTTTAATCGATTGTTACGTTACTCTGAACGGGAACATTATCACTACTTGGACTCACCGTCAACTGCGGCACTTGGGACTACGACAATCTGTATCATATGTTTACGGATTTCAAAAAGGCAAATTACAGAAGCGGAGATGTTAGTGTAGATTCTGTTCATTTCAAAGCGGCGTATCTGCTCATCATCATCCCTGTACGAAACAAAGCAAGCAATTACAGATGGGAGTAGTGGACGTGCAAGTCAAGATTCGTTTTGGATCACCGGCCCTTGGCCAATGCCAGATGTCACAGGCTAGTGATCGGAGAGCAAATGATGAATTTGGATTTGGATAAGGGTAAGGTCAAAGTTGTGAATAAAAAATAGCGATGTATGCAAAAAAGAAAGCCGCAAAAAGCAGAAAGAAGAGCATAGAAGGATTCTTACCAGCCCTGATCTTGATAATCACCGCCTCATTGTAGGTGCAGGTGCCATGGCTAGTGGAGGAGAGACTACCGTGTCAGCCGTTAACAAGACCAAACAAGATGCCAACCTGCTGGAAGAGTTTAAATGTTTGCCAAAATGGAAGGTAAATGTTTGAGGCTCAAAAAAATTCGCAGCCAACTAGTTGCCAAGGGGTGCCCAAAGAAAAGGGGTGGCATAGGACTCTACTTGAAGCCACAAAATGTGTGATAACTCTCGACCATCCATTAAATTGTAGAGGTGTTAAAGATTCGGTGTTATGGGGGCCTCTTTAGCAAGGATATGCTTCCAAAGACCTTTTGGCCCTGCGGAGAGTGCGGCATCACGAATTTACAAGAACATAATGCCAGAAAGGGGACTCACTCGGTATTCTACTCGACTTTCGATGACAAGTCTTACTACTTTGTCAGTTATGGCAATTTGGTGCCACCAGTTTCGTTGATGAGATGTTTACTTGAGGAATTGGAATACAACGTGGCCAGACTTCAAGATTTTAATCAAATTTGTTGCGGACATTTGTTCCAGTTTGTCCTTTAGAAACTATCCAAGGGCTTCCAGTATCATCACGTTCTGAAACTAAGGAAATAAAAAAATATTTTGTTATTCCGTAAATAACACATAGAAATCATTTGAAAGTATTCATCCTCTTTCAAAAATGTGTCGTTGTTATGGTCGCTGATAACTCCATTCTTCTTGATTAGCTTTAAAAGACGTTGCACGATCATCGTACCAAGTTCCCCGCCAATTTTGAAAGTCTTAACCTCTCGCGTCCAATTCTGCACCATACATTGGGTGTCGACGCCTTATCGCTGCAGTAAAATACGATCTTATGGAGAACGGCAGGAATAGTAAAGACTCTATTTTTGTGCAAAGACTCCCAATCATCGGATTATTGGCGTGAAAAGAAATGACGTCGTGGCAAGATCTTTGAATGAATTGTTACGTAGCCACATCCGTATTCTGTAGGTTCGATGGGGTTGGCGACACCAATGATACGCTTCTCTTGTGCTTCCCGTATAATTTCTGTCAAAATATACCCTGTTGACGGCATCGAGAGTACTGCGGGGATCCTTAACCCGTTTCTTTTTCGTGGAAAAACGTTATTCTCAAGAACTAGCGAGCTTCTTTCCTGACCCTTTAATTCATTCTGAACGTCATGTTTCATAGCAAATCGTCTTTCTTCCTCTCTTCGCAGCAAAGTAATTTGGGTAAGAGTGGCAACATTGTTCAGTTGCAGACCTTCACCGATGTTAGTTAATCTCAGCGCGCCCACATTGTAATAACTTTCAAACGTTAAACCCCTCTGTCCGTTCCATCTCTCATTCAAATGGCAATAATCCTTTTTTCTTATTTAATAAATGTCCAGAGTGATAAATTACGATTTTAGAGATGAGGAGGTCCAACACCCCTTTTTGCCCTGAAACATGCTGTATCTGATAACCAGACCGACAATCTGTGGGAAAACGAGCCTCTTGCTTAATATTTTATGTGACAACAGATAGATTGAATACTATAAGCTGTGTTTACATACAAAGTATAGAACTTTACAAAGCCGCATTTTCCTAGTTAAGGAAATTGGCATTTTCCACAGTTCACGAGTGGACTTCACTCCGCCCAAAAACTTGGACCCATCCGTTCGCAATGTCGTAGTATTTGATGATGTCTTGCTCGATGACCAAAATTTGATTGAAAGGTATTTTGCGCAGGGCCATCATTCCAACGCTAACATGTTTTACTGCACTCAGTCTTACACCAGTATTCCGAAGCAAGTCATAGGTGACAACGGCAACCTGCTAATGTTATTTCATGGGGCAGGGTAGCCGAATGGTTAGCATGACCATTTCATGTGCAAGAGGTCCTTGGTTCGATCCTGACCTCAGCCACCCCTGGCATTTTTGGGAAGAGAAGGGCCCTGTGATGCCTCGTGCCCATGTCGATTGTAGCATGTAAAAAGATCC
Source organism: Lithobius niger (assembly GCA_023313725.1). Lineage (NCBI taxonomy): Eukaryota > Metazoa > Arthropoda > Chilopoda > Lithobiomorpha > Lithobiidae > Lithobius > Lithobius niger. The sequence continues at coordinate 10,856 of JAHWFP010108444.1, forward strand.
TAGGAATTTCTAATTGGAATTACCTAGCAAAATTGTCCCTCTTTGGCTTTGGCTGCGAGCACGAAAAAACTACAGCTAATGTTATTTCCTCAAGACGAATTAAACCTGAAACACATTTACGAAAATCACGTCAGAGGAGTCATGGATTTTAACGAGTTTAAATGCACGTGCGGATCGTGTTGGAAATGCCCGTTCAGCTTTTTAAAGAAGATGCTGCAAACGGATGTTTAAAACATTTAATGAAATAATATGGTGCAAATATCATGGATTATAAGCGAAAAGTAGTTAATCTTCACAAGAAATTATCAAAAACTTTACGAGGGAAATAAACCAGTAAAGAGACTGGAGAAGAAGCTTTACGTCGGTTTTTTGAGCCACTGACCGAACCCCATAAAACGTTGACTCTTCCCACTTCCAAAGAACGCAAGAAAAAAGAAAGGCCAAAATAAGAACTGAAAAAGGAGAAATACGATGATTCGGATGATGAGGAATTTGTATTCTACGAAGATGATCAAGTTGAAAAAAAGTCACGTAATATCGTTCCGCCACCACCTCCTAGAATGGAAAAAATCACCCATCATTACTAAAGCACCACCAGTAACTCCCACGTTCTTGTATGCTGGAACAAGCAAAGGGCACAAGTACTCTGCACATTCCACCTCATGACAAGTTTCAATACCACCCTCCTTGCCGCTTTTGGCACTCAAAGAACCCTCGACAGTTTGTTGCCTAATGATGTAATCAGACCTACAAGCCTTCTTTTTAAGCCTGTATTTATAATCAATTGAAAGATGTCGATCCAGTCATTGGATTACGTCACATCTTTGAGTCGTGAGAAATGGAGAGTGAGATAAGGTGCTAAAAATACACGAGAATGACATTTTAGTAGCCAGAAAGCGATATGCCAGCCATAGACAGTTGTGGAGTCTGTTGTTGTTAAAAACCTTGCAAGATAGCACCTATTCATCAGACATCTTGGCATCCTACACTAGTATCCTCAAAGATACCAATGCTATTTACCAAAACTGCAATCCTCTAATGAACAACCCGAAAAGTAATTGCTCGGCAAAATATTTGAAAATTATCGAACCCATCTGGACACATTAAAGCTGCAGAAACTGGGAAAGAATTGACTAAAAAGGCTCATCCAGTTGGAAACAGTATGGAAACATTACTTTGACAGATTCACAAACCAGCGAGATTAAATTTTCTGCGTCGTATCGTCAATGGACTATGCCTGATCGATATCTGGGAAGCAGATTTGGTCAATACGACTCATTTTCTCATTAAAACAAGCGTAACAAGTTTCTGCATACGGTCGTCACTGTCATGTGAAAGTACGCTTGAGCTATGCTGATCAAATCAAAGTAAGGACTGGACATTATAGCTGTTTTTGCCTCGGTATTGAGAAATAACACAGCACCCAAACATGCAGGGATCTATCAAGAAAAATAATTTTACAATGAGAACCTTCAAGAATTGATGAAGAAGCATAAAATAAAACTCTATCCTACATACTCGGGAAGGAAAGCTATTGTGGTCGAACGTTTTAACCAGTCATTGAAGGAGTTGATGCGGAAAAACTTTACAAAATGGGGGAACCACCAGTGGCTAAACATTTTGAAGAAAATTCTCGTGCAGTTCAGCAGAAGATATCATAGAAGTATCAAAATGAAACCTGCCAAATGCAAGAAACCTGTGATGGCACGAAAGCATAAAGTTAAGGATCTCGTATGCGCATCTAAGATAAAGGGGAAATTTGCTAAACGATATGAACAGACTTGGACTAACAAACTCTTTACGATTAGAAAAGTATTGAAAACCAATTACGTCACTCGTACACTGAAGGAACATGATGGGACCCCGGTTCGTGGAGTTTTTTAAAAATGTGAACTGCAAAAGACCCGTGTTTCTGGTTTATTCCTGTTAAAAAAAGTTGTAAAGAAAGGAAAAGATGGAATATTTCTCATAAAGTGAAAAAGATATAAAGAGCAATATAATAGCTGGGTGGATGAGGTGACTAATCTGATTAAAAAATTTTTTTTTGTTCAATTCGTGTATTGACAGAACGTTTATTCCCCAATTTAGAATTTGGTAGATTTACATGGTCTGAAGGGGTAGAATTTACACGGTTTGGGTTGAAGAGGGGGGGTGGGTCCAGACAGAGGAATGGCTCCTTGGGGTGAGGTCCAGTTGGGAGACAGCCTTAACTTGGATCTTGTCCATTGGCATTGACGTTGGTGGTCTTGACCCGTGTCCTTGACCTTTGATCTTCTTAAAAATGATATCAATTTCGGTTTCGTGGGGGTTGCCATCTTGGAAAATGACGTCACATCCGATTTTCATGGGGATTGCCATCTTGAAAAGTGATGTCACTTCCGGTTTTCATGGGGTGCCATCTTGGAAAATGATTGCATTTCCGGTTTTCAAGGGGACCGCCATCTTGGAAAATAATGTCTCTTCAGATTTTCAAGTGGGCCACGTCTTTAAATGTTTTTAAATGTTTATTCTATACAGGATGGTCTATTACGTTGTGTCCAGCTTGACTGCTAAAGTATTACTAAATAAAGTGAGACTTACCTGATATAAGGGCAAGGGGATCTTTGATTGGAAAGTAAATGAATGACCTTGTTAAAAGATTTCAATGTCATTCCACTACACAATTCGTAAATATGCATCACACACCATGAGAATAAAGTGAATATTTATGCTGCGAATGGAGACATTGCCAATGCAGACGGCAAAGAGAAAATCTGATCAGAATTACCCGACCTATGTAATGCGTTATTATAACTATTGCGACCCAGAATACCATTCTCTCACAAAATTCAGTCGTGCAGAGAAGCATCAGTCTTCCTATAATATATCTCTCCTGAAGTTTTGCTGCTGAGGATTGGGACATCGCCAGTTAAGGGATTTCAATTGAACTGCTAACATGAGCTTGGAATAACGGTTAGGCTAGACAGCCACATAACTGCAGGTTTGGAGGAAGCAGTTTGTGGGTACAATTCTTGTTCTAAAGTCATTTATATCATATCAAAAAGTTTCATTTGTCCTTCTACATATTTGCATGAAATATCAAGGTTTTGGTAGGCAATGTCACATAAGTAAATGTCATCCACCCATAATCAAAGGTGGTAAGTACCAAGGTGTCCAAAAATAATCAACCTTGCAAAGTAGTGATACACTTTGACAAGAAAGGCTACTACCAAGATTATTCTCCCAACTTGGACCAACTAACACCTGGACCAAGGGTATTCAAACCCCTGCCCTACTGAGAAAAAAACTAGGCCGGGCTTGGACAAATTCACTTGTTTCCTCCGACCCTGCCATACTGGATCTTCCACCGTTCAGAAGTCAAGTTTTGAGATTCCAACTCCGACACGTCTTCAGGAGGAAAGAGCACGGTGCGCAAATCCTGTGTTTGGTGCAACTTTTCGAAGCAGCTAGCGATTACAGACAGTAATGAGATAGAAGCAGGCAAGCATTGTGTATGTTGTCATGAGAGAGAAATGAATATAGCTCTGACTCTGGCCTGGACTTTCAAGTGCTAGTATAATGGAAAGGTTGGAGGTGGGTTTTTTAGTTGCAAAACTGTAAATTTCTCTGCGGACTTAAATTGGGGGGCGTATTGTTTGGGGTTCACTGTGGAAGAAGTAGAAGTCCCAGTGAGTTACTGCAGTTGGAGGAGAGAGTTGATGGCAGCTTTTTTGGCAGAATGATATCAATACTTTGCAAAGTGGACGTGTTTTTTACCTGCAGTACTTTTGGTCTTGGGTGGATATCAGACGAGGACAAGCAAGGGCAGCTCTTCCACTGCAAAGATTGCAGGTGATGTGCAAAACCTCTAGGGATTGAACAGAAATCAAAATATTTTTCTTTTATTTTCCGAAGATCCTCTTCCTTCTTCCTCATTTGCAGTAAGAAACGTTTGTTCTTACAGCAATACTGCTTGAAAACTCTTATTCACTTCGATTAGCCCTATTGCTACTTTAGAAGAAAAAGTAAAACGCTGAACTTAGGAAAAGAAGAAGTTTGATTGGTGAGGTTCAGAAAAAAAATCACAAAATATGCGACCTGGAAATCTAATGATAAATTAAATTGCTAAAAATACTTTCATTTCCGGAGCTCATGCTTTTTGGGGAGGGGCAGGGGTTAAGAATGTTCCCCTGGCACCTGTAACTGATTTTTATGACCCCCCTATGATCATTTTTGTTGTCTCTCCTCATTAAAATTTCTGCATGCCCCTCTGAGGGAGACAATCCTTTAACCGCTATTGGACTATTTTTTTTTACTGCAGACGGTTTTCCGGAAAACTCTCATAAAGCTCGTCTCAATTAGCAGACTATTTTTTTATATACTTTGACTACTTGTACTTCCTGGTTTGAAAGGGTTTGACCTATTTCTTACCACCTTAGCATGCAAATCACTTTAGCGTGCAATCTACTGCTTGTCAATGCCATAATTTATCATTTCTAACTTTGCAGTTTGCCCTTCCTTCCTGCTGAGTTCCAACTCGAAGGTTGCACGACTACTTCGGAGGCAAAAGAAGTTCGACGAATTTACTTGGATATTATTGCAGGATTAGATGTTATTGAAGGTTGTCAATGTGTGAAGAAATGCAAACATAACTTGTATCAATATAGCGTGATATTCGAACCGATGGATCACTTCGTGAACGTAATGCTTCACAATTTCTACACTAACATCGTTGAGAATGTAATCGAAGTCGAGGCTTACAGATTGTCTGCCCTCTTCTGCGACATAGGCGGCGTCTTGGGAATGATGCTTGGGTTTTCGCTTTTGTCAATATTACAGTTATTTGATATGTTGGTGGCCAAGTTCAAAATATTAAAATCTAAACTCCAGCATCAAAATATTGCTGTATAAGAATGTAATAAAAAAGGTGCAAATTGTATTATCCCACCCACGGTCATACCTAGAGGAGAGGCAGAGGGGATTATGGCCCCTCCAAATACGATCAAAAAGGGTGCAACCTGTATGATTTTTTTTTAATATTCAGTTTTTCTCAATAAATGTGCAATCGGAAGTACAAGCAACAACTCAACAATCACCAACAGATACGGAATATAAGCCTTCCGTCCTTTCCTTCTTGCATAGCAGACCGACCGATCTGTCTTTATTAAAAGTGAGTTGCGTCCCATTCCCAAGAAGTTGTAAGGGGAGGTGGCGCAGGAAACTTGCGGCTGTGCCTCAAATATTTTGATAGTCTGTGGCAAGCACGAGGGGTGGGTGCGGGGGGAGGGGGGGGTATAAGTAGTTGCAAAAATCTGTGGCCTATAAAAAGCCCTCTAGATACTTTTTTGCCGCTGCTGTCATCCTTTTTGAATCATAAAGCTGATTTAAAGCACCAGTTTTAGAGATAGAAATAGAGATAGATAACTTTACTGCAGTTAGAAAGGGAATGAATGGAAGGACCATAAATAGTAACTAATGGCCATGCCCAATTTTTTAAAAAAGGTGGTAAAACAGCGGTCAAAAGAGAACTAAACTGACAATAGCCTAACACAAATAAGTGCTCAGCATCAACACAATTCGTGCACAGCATCAACACAAATAAGAGAACAGCGTCAAGACAAATAAGAGCACAGCATCAGGACACACAAGTGTACAGCATCAACACAAATAAGAGCACAGCATCAACACAAATAAGAGCACAGCATTAACAAAAATAAGTGCACAGCACCAATACAAATAAGTTTACTGCATCCTCACAAATAAGTGCACAACATCAACACAAATAAGTTCACTGCATCCTCACAAATAAGTGTATAACATCAACACAAATAAGTGCACAGCATCAACATAAATAAATGCACAGCAACAACACAATTAAGTGTACAGCATCAAAACAAATAAGTGCACAGCACCAATACAAAATATAACGAGCAGCTAGAAAAAAAAAGACTACCAACCTAGGTGTTCATGGAGTCAGTTTACAACAAGTTTGGGCTGGGGCAAATATTTCTTCAAAGATAAAATGATTCAGCCGGGATTTAAAATCTCTAACTGATGGTAAAACATAACCAACTCATTAGGAAGGTCATTCTACACCCCAACGACACGAATGGCAAAGAATTTACAGCAGTTCATTTTGAAAGTACAGGTTACAAATTTGAGGGCATGTCTACACGTACGCCTACCGAGTTGTAGTTTTAAAAACATGGAAGAATCAAAAAGAATTAAGTTGAGGAGTAAAGAAAAGTTTTAGTATAATCAATTTTTTTTTAATCTACGAACCTCGAGCGACTCCAAGTTAGTGATCCTCAATCTTTCAGAATAGGGTTTATTTTTTCAAGACCTGTGAGGGCCAAGCTGTCGACGCGGCATTAAGCCTCAATCCCGCCCCGTGAGGGCTTGTCATCAAACAGGTGTGGTTGCAAACTGGATATACATCCTCTAAAAATGGGTCTGGGTGTATACCTTATGGGTTAGAACCATGGTTTCCAAATCATCTAAAAACTCAAGCCATCTGATTTTATTGGTCCTCCATAATTCTGCTACGTTGCAGAACATCTTAGAAAATTTCTTGGCCTTCAAAATCTCACTCTTGTTTCACCAGTAGCGCAAAACTTAAAAAGCTCGCCATGCCAAACATTACAGTCGAACAAAAATCTATGAAATCCCGTATGGCCAGTCATTATGCACGGCTAGTTATATAGGAACCACGCAACAGGAACTCCATATAAGGATTTCGTCATAGAAAGGTAACTTTTGAGCACAAAGATAAAACCAACTCCCTTGTTCAACCCCAGATAATTACAGGGCACACCCGGGATCTTAACAATATCCAGATCATTTACCAAGAAAGTAATTTTCGTTCACATCCCAACTTTGCATCCTAACACAACGAACCCCAGTTCACAAGGATTTGATGCCTAATAATAAACAGTTTTCGGAATATATATATGAAATTCCTAAATTTCCCCGCCAGGGCCATCACGCATAAATAGTCATACCCTACTCTCCAAGAGTCACTTCCCTGAATTTGGTAGGGAGAGTTCTACCCAGGTTTAGCTTTTGTGCTGACAGGACTTCACTTTTTAACTCGATTTTAAAGTTTTGGTTAACTTGTTCTTTGAAAATTAATGGGAAACCATTTTAGTGTATGTTGGTTGACTTTTAGCTTATGCTAAAGAATGTTTTTTTTCTTGATAACGGGGTGAAGAATCCCGAAATGTTGTATCTTACTATATTTCTGCACTAACTGGCTTTTTCACACGTTTCCTACTTTCAGAGCTTTTGTTCTTTAGTCAGTAGTATGCATAATCTGCTATTTGGGCGAATGCAATATCAGCAAATTTTTCTAGTATAATACCACCTAATCTTGTAGTTAAGTCGATTAAGTATTATAAGATATAAAGTAATGGTCTCAGAATGCACTGCCTTGTGGGACACCAATAATTACTGGTTTGGTATCTGTGTGTTTTGCCCACTACAATAGACTCGACACGATTTGTCAAGAAGTGTTTTAACCAGTCAAAAAGGTTGCTCTGAAGCCAAATAAGTCTAACTTTAAGTTTACGATCAGCCACTGCTCAGAAGTGTCAGCAAATTCGAATAAAACATCGGCTGGAATGCCTGGTCCAGTTATCCAGCAGTGATAGATGCATCAAACAGGTCGACTGCCCAGGTGTGAAGCCAAATTGATCACCAGAAAACAAATTGTTTGCCTGAATAAAAGATAACGTACGACTATGAGAGTGGATTATTTCTCCAAAGCTTTGCATGGGACACAAGTCAATGCGCTGTAATTTAGGGGCCCAAATAAATATATCCCCTTTATAAAAATGTGTGCGATAAATGATGTTTTTCAACATATCAGATAATTTGCCTATTTGAAATGAAAGCTCAAAAATCTTAGAAGGAACCAGGGGCGCCCCTACATTGAGGCTGTAGGGGCTATTGAGGCTATTGGGGCGCCCCTCCTCCCCCAGAGGCTTGTTGCCCTTTTTACGCATAAATAAAATGATGGTAAAAAAATGCTGCGAGTGTAAAATGTAAAAAATGTAAGTTTTCGTTTCCAACATGGCAGGACATGGAATGGAAACTTCTCCCAATGGCACATGTTAGTGATTTCATGTTATTGGCTAACCTTTTTGGCCTTTTGATTGACCATTTTCTCCTTTTGATTGACCATTTTGCCCTTTCGATTGACCATTTTGCCCTATCTTGAGTTTTCGAGCCCATCTCTTTTTGCCGTTCTGCGGGGGCCCTTGAAAGTAACATAGTAAATCTCGTATTTTATCTCCCTGTAAAAGAAAGCGGAGTATCCACCTTGTCAAGTATTGCGAATAGATTTGGTAGAGGAGAGTGCTTTGAGATCCTGAGAAGGAAGTTTCGCAACTGTTAACTAATGGAAGAGTAAGTAGTGGGATGACGTTATTGTCTTACACTGTTTGAAATGCAGGTATCATTTATATTGTTAACCTTCCCACAGTCACTCAGGTTATGTTCACCCTTTACAAATAAAGGAAGTATAGTTGTAATGCAGCCAGATTTTCTTCTGGCACATCTAAACAGAGTAATCATGAAAACATCACAAATTGCTCGATGCTCGTTATCATTATGCTTGAACTCACGAACACGAATGGAATAAATCCTTTAGTGAGAATTTGTGCAATAATCGATTTTAATGCAAGTATTATAATTAAGATTCTCAATGCAAGGTCATGTCCACAGTTTTCGTTTCTTTAAACAGAGTGTGGTTCCTCAAAACCTTACTCCGTTTACGTATATGTTAAAACTACTCGCATAGACATATTTTAATTCCCACTCGATCATTTATTAAGGTGAGGATCGCAGTTAGGAACAGAAGCTTTGACTCAGTGATTTTTTGTCACTAACATCAATGCAACGAACGGCAAAAGCTTTGCAGGTTCTTACATCTGATTGAGATTTTGTTGTGATGCAGTTCTGGTCATTTCTGTTATTGTCACGAAACATGTTTACGTTTTGGTTTGACATGCCATTTTAAATATTGGCTCAAGTACCATATTGTATACTGTACGTATAAATAGATCTTATATCTCGACAGAAAAAAATATTTTTACCTCGCTCATGAAACTCAAATGCAGAATAACACTTTCCAAGATTTTAATGACAGCACATATATAGATAAATAACCAAAACACGATAATGTATTTGCTACGATGGATATAATCATGTGACACATGATAAGGTAGAATGTACTGAATCAGAGTTTGTTACTGCGCGTTCCTACGCAACTTTATATACTCATGTAATTAAAGTAACGTATGTTCTCTTTAAACAATCTGTTTTACATTTCTTGTTTTTCAGCCAGTCGTGAAGCATATGTAGCTTGTGTTTATCACATCAAAATGTGGTTATGTGTTGCGTCGTTCTCTGTAAAAATGTAAAATCACTTTCAATGTTGAAATAATTTAAACCTAAGAGTTGAACTTTTCTATAATGTGATAAGATATCTTGATGTTTAGCATGTAAAGAATCCTTATTTCGGAAAACCAAAAGTAGCATTGAACAGTCGATCGTCTTATTCGTTTAGGTAAATTTGACGATTCTATTCTACCAAACGCTTATTTACCAACTGATTTCAAGTGTAGTGAATTGAAACTTTTGTTGAAGTATTTGTATCGTACCATTCAGCATTAAAACTTTTTAAACATGTCTCTGTCAAATTACTCCACACTAAGAGTGAACATAATCATTTTACCTTTTATCAATAAAAATGAGTTGTTTATTACATCAAAGAAGCCAAAACTCCCGTAATTTAGTATAAAATCACCTATATTTTCATGCTAAAAATGTGGCACAGCGTCGTCAGAACCAAATAACACTTCATTCTTTTCAGATTTAGCCTTGTGAGTCACCAGTGCAAAGTAAAGTTGTGAATTGAGAGTAATAATGCTAATGCGGCAAAGTATGAAATGATGTTGTTATTATAAAACTGTCGGTCTGATAGTGGTGCTGCAATAATTTAAGCATTTAACTATTTTATACAAACTTGCGAGACTGTTGACTTCTTTGACATAATCGTGTTTACCTCATAGAATTGTGAAAGTCTTTTTCAGTTTCTAAGAAGTACGAGTTATCTTACGGTCAGAACTGGGTTATAGAACTATCATTCGTAAGGTTATAACAAGGATGATACCTGCTCCACTAGCTCCTCGAACTTTGGTTCTTGATAAATGAAAACATTCTATGTAAATGCTTTCTCAATAGTCCTTCTTGCTACAGTCCAAGAATTTCACTGTAGCATTGCCAAGTATGAGCAGTGGCTAAACCTAGTTAACTGAGACATCTCATCTGATTGGTGACTGGAAAGGGGACTGTAACATAATCTCTGCTGGTCAGTGTTGACCACCATGTGTGAGAGACTACAGCATTTCTTCTATAAGGCTAATTAAGGCCATTTCTGGACACGGCATAGATCAAATGTTCAAAGTTTTCCGGAACGGATTAGGGCAAGGGCATAACAGGGGCATTTGTTTTGGGTCCCGAATTTCTAAGGAGCCCTCAGACCGCAATTATTAGAAAAAAGAAAGTGTAAAGACTTATAAGGTTGGTAATCGTTAATTTGTGTATCGTTGGTCTCCATAAACATCAACTGAAAGACCTGACGCCCGTGATATTAGGTAACATTTTATGTTTCTAGTGTTAAAATGTGATGTCTGATTCCTGTCATGCCGTGACTGGTTAATTTCCCTGAAACGTAGTGCATGTTTCCGAGGTATAAAGTATAGGGCTATGTATAAAAGTTTGCCTGAAGATGGCAGGTTATGCTGTCAGAGGTTAAAGCATGGGGCAAGATGGAGTGAAGGTAGCGTGACTTATCTGGTGTGCCCAATGTCCCCAGAGATTGGTGCAGTTTCTGCCTGGTCTTCAAACATGGTGTAAACTGTTGAACCCAGAGAATGGCCGGAGCAATGAGTTGAACAGGTCACATTGGACTCCTTTATTACACTCGAGCTGAATTGAACAACTCCCTTATTTTTGAACTTAACTTCTCTAGTACAACGTCAACAAAGTGAATTTGTTGTTATGCAACCTGCTCTTTCAACCAGGCACAAAGGGGATGAACGGAGAGTGACAAAGCATATCTAACTTGCATTTGAATTGCTTCATTGCTGGGTGTGCTTGGCGTGGGCATTAATTGGACGAAAATTGAACTCTTACTAAAATGTTGCAAAAAAATTCTTGAGGTACTTTTACGTCGTCCTCATCCTTTTGTGGAGAGGTATCTCCCAAGCACCATCTTCTTTCCAGGACGTCCGTTCCCAACGATCCTACCTCATCTCGATTCGTTCCTTTTATTACCTTGGTAACCAATATAAGTATGGTATAGGGTTGGTAAACAGTGTGTTCCCATTGATGACCTTTATCTGGATTGCAGAAGAAGCTGATCAAGAATTATTTCTCAGGTGGCATTGATGTGTATGTGCAATGGTCATCACAGCAGATAACAGATGGCAATACACGGTCTGATTGTGATCGTTGCTACTGTTTCTGTGCGATGATGATTAGCATGCGAATGGTGAGATGGTGATTAACAGTATTAATAATGCAGAGAGAAGATGTGTGGCAAAACATTATTAGTCCCGCTTGAAGGGGACGGGAAACTGTAGAGAAGATATCCTAAGATTCCCGTATTAAACCCACGTCCAACTAACCACACTTCTTAAACGGCCCTGTGGTTACATCTATGGTTACATCTATTCGTGGGGTGAGAATTCTCGCTTATGAAAATTAAAGTCGGCCCTAGGAAAGTGGGAAATAAAGGAATATGTCCACAGGTTTATAGAAGAGGAGAAACCGGGAAAATAGGTAAAAAGAGGAAAACCCCTACACCCAGGATCAACTAAATAAGATTGATTAATTCTGCACAACCCCAAGAAAAAGCCCAATGATGTAAACATTTGGATTTTTGAACTTAACACGTTTAACATTTATTCCAAATCAAATGTTAAAAATTATACTTCAACTAGACTGTCATTCATTAAGATTTGAAAACACTTTAAAGTTAGTACGCCAAATGGCTACTGATATTTCGACGATCAACACAAATGGAATTGAATCTTCGCTTCGACAATAACTCCTTTGAATCTGCAGTTGAAGGAGTTATCAAGCTCCCGTTGACAAACATTTCCAATATATAGCCATAATCCTGTTAAATATTCACGCAATTTCACTATTTCTAATTTGAGCTTCATGTCCCCACTTTGAAGGACCACTTGTGAGTAAGGGAGCATGTATCACAAAATAACTGTAGGAAATAAGAAAATCAAGGATCAGGCATTGGACACAGGAATACGGCTGATACGGCTGGAATATCTCTTTTTTTTTAGACAGCGAAGAATTTATTTGTTCTGCACAGTACACAAAGAGCAAGACAACACGGGAGATTGTTAAAAAACACTGCCATACTATTTAACATCACTCCATTTTGCTTCTAAACGTTTAGAAAATTTCCTTAGACATAACGGCATTACTTCAATTTAATTACGTAAGAAATTAATCGTGTAAATTGACTTCAAAGCATCACTAATTTTTTTCTTCCCTTCGTTTTTTAACTCATAAGTTGAATAATTCAACCACCATAACGAATGTAGTCAATTTCAAGAAAGTATAGAACAAAAATTATCATATATTCACCTTAGGATGGTACAAGGTATTCCTTTTCAGCTGTAAAACTCTAAGGAATGGAGAAAATAAGAGAGCGATGAACGTCAAACCATGGAGAAGAAAATTCCACTCCTCTTGTTGGTCAAACGCCTGTTCTAGCACACAGTCTAGCCAGCATCGCAAGAGGCGTGTTCACCCAACGTGAAATTTTTCGACCAATTCCAGGTTCAATATATAACTAACTTCTCCGTTTTTGCGGCCATTTCCCCTCTCTCTTACCACGCACTGCCCCTCAAAATTAACTATACCTTCCAAATGATTTGCATACCAAACTTAATTTTTTTTAAAACGACATAAAACGTAAATAAGAAATTTCAAAGCAGCAAATCAAACTCATATCATATCAGGTTTCAGAACAACCTACAAAACACTGAAGCATTAAATCACAATTACGTAATAGGAAATAAATGAACTGTCACCACTTTAGTAAATCCAAGAATAAGGCTTATTGAGACAACTCACAAAAAAACTTTCCAGAGCCAGCCGAGCCATATGAGGAGCTGAAAAGATACACGCAAGGAGGTTGAGGACAAAAAACAAGCTACTTGACAACTCATATGCGACGCATCCACATGTCATCCGACCTCGCACGAGAAAAACCCAAACAGTTGATTATAATGTCTAGCATAGAACAACCCCCAATTATTGGTAAACCCAGCAAGGGTTGGTTAAGTTGACAGCTGAAAGTCATATGTTTCAAGTAATCGATATAAAAATGTCTTCAACGACTTCCCAGAATGCGAGGAGAAAACATTTTATAATTTAATCCTGTTTTTTATGTAGAATGGCCAAGCTGCATTCAACTCACAAGTGTCTGATTAAATATTTAGAACACAATTGGCTTACCCAGCATCTGAAATAAAAATTGTTTAAACATGATCCTTACTCACGATTTCTTTTTTTTTTTTTTAATTTGATGCGTTAACTGTACTGGCGGTGATTGATTTTTAAATACAAAACATAGACACACGCTAGTGCGTCGTGCCAAATATTTCAACAATCACCAGCATCCAACTGTAGAAAACACTGTAGTAGTGCAGCATGGTGCCGAAGCGTTAGTGCCTTATATCTTGAACAAGAGTTTAGCACATTTCAGGACTTTGGTAAAGATAATAATGCGTTACAAAATCTATAATTTGATTGAAATAGAGAACAATGGACCAATCGGCAAAAATTAATTCATGTTGGAAAGGTGTTCGAACTTATTGTATGGGTCTTTTCCTCCCCAGTACTTTCTAGCCCATGGGCTATTCGTTCCCTGATGATTCATCTCCGCGGACTGTCGCATTTTTTTTACTACGTTTTTGCCTACATTATTTTGCGTACACTTATGATTGCAAACATACACGGAGTTTCAATTATCGTATATTTTGGCAGTGACTTCTTCCGGCAATTCTGACTGGCAGGCTTTAGGAAGTTAATCATTCCCTTGCAAAGCATGGCTCCTCACAGTTCTGACTGCGCACACCGCTCATTGTTCGTGTATTCCGGCAACTATGATTGGGGAAGCTTTACGATGTTTATCATTCCTGTGCTAACATCGGGCCGCAACAGTTCTGATTGTGTGTTGCCAGAGGCACCAGCGCCAGATATGGGCTTGATGTATTGTACAGGTCATTCCTGTAGCATGCATTTTAGGAGAATAGTCCAGGGACGAAAGTCCTGGGTACAAAAAGTTCGGAATGAAAATTCCGGGGACGAATTATCCGGGGACTAAAATTGCTACCTGCGTGGGAATGGCTTTGAATTGGCTTTCAACGCGAAATTTGGCCCTCAATGATATAATTTGAAAATGTATCAGTAGCTGATGTCCAGATAGGAGCTGGCAACTCCCATGTTAATTTGCGTAGGACCACTGTTCTCACTTAGCGAAGTATTGGGTAGGAGTTCAAGTACATAATTGGTCGCTCGACTGGAGTACAACACGAACTCCATATCTTTCCCGGGTTTGCAACCTGTACATATCACGGGAATGGAATGAGAGGGCGCCTAAAAGACAAAATAATTCTATACTGCATCCATTGTTAGCATTGTCGACAACTTATACGTTCATTATTGACGCAGTATGCGCATGCCTTCGGCTCTTAAGATTTACGACAGTAGTACGTGACCACGGTATCAACCTTTCCTGTCTAATGGCTTCCTGTTTCAACGCACACACCATAGGAAATTTACATCAACGATCGAAAATAAAACATTGGAATATTGCAAGGACCACGCTGGTGGTCCGCCCGCCAAGTTCAATTGTCAACACTTCATTGTAAGAAAGTCATTATTCAGTTCCGTCATTGTTGCACGGTGGCTACTAGCTTTGGTACCTTTTTTCGGACCAATTTTCGAACCAATTTGAAAATTGTTGAAAATGGGCATTCGTTGTGCCTAGCCAAGCAACAGTTGTGTTTGAATCAAGTGCATAAACTATTTCAATGTGATAAAAGTGCGTGAAGATCGTTGATTTTGGCTGACTTGTACACAGTGTGTTTCGGAATAAAATCGACAGACTTCCAGGGCAAACTTGGAAGTAAAGACAAGTCAAACAAGCGGCTACAGCGACTACCTAGTCGCATCCGGTCTTCTGTACTGTTCTGCCACTACCAATAGTGAGGCACACTTCTCTATCACGCATTGCAACAGCTATCTCTATTATATAATCTTAAAACAGTAACCATCAGAATTGCCCGTTACAAATGTGTTAGCTTTTAAGCTTATTTTATGTTTTAGGCATAATTGTCAGCATTTAGGCCTAATTTACAACTTTAATTTCGTAAGTAGCAACTAAGGGAGATTTGGATTGTATACAGTAAGCCTATTCATTTTTGCAACACGGTATGCCTCCGCATACACAGTTACAGTGTTACAACGTAATGCGCAACATAGCCTAATATAGATCAGTGGTAGTAGGGAAGGGACAGGAGAAACGCTGCAGCAGCGACTCGTAGCAACTATTGACGTTGCCATGGTAACGTGATTTTAGATCTAATTTTCATTTTTTAGGCCTAATTTTTTTAACGGCAGTTTTGGTTTCGTAAGTAGCAGATAGGCCTAATGGAGAATTTGGTTCGATCGTAAGCCTATTCATTCATGCAACAATGCGACAAGACTCTTTTAAACGAAGATAAAATGTTTTTGTTTTTACGGCTGCATTAACACAAATCTGTAGTATTTCAATTCGACGATTAAATGTTATTATTTAATTTAGTTACGTCGAAGAAGTCTATTAGCTATAAGAAGGTAAGGATGTTTTAATTTGCCATGTAGTTTAAATAACTTTTGACACTGAATTGAACGTTGTAAACAGTGGTTTTCTCTATCTGGTACCGTTGCGAATTTAAAAAATGGCGACGGACGGACAGACGGACAAAGTCGTTGCTATAGTCTCATATGTCCATACTCACAGCTGTCAAGGAACACGAATAAAATCGGACTAGAGTTCACTCGAACGCAACGAACTACAATTTGAACTCCAATTCCAGGTAACAAGGATACATTGTACTCAATAGTTATGTCAGAAAGTGAACACTGTTTGTATTTGTAATGTTTAATGTTTGTGCATGTGCATGTACTTAATTTGTGTATTATACTGGCTTTTTCAAAATTTTTTCTGCGTTTTACATTTTAAGTCTGATTCTTGTGAGTGGCTATACGTGTATTTTGTGTGTAGGCTGGCATGTGACAATCCTTGTTCCCTGGAATTGGAGTTCAAATTATAGTTCGTTGCGTTCGAGTGAACTCTAATCCGTTTTTATTCGTGTTCCTTGACAGCTGTGAGTATGGGCATACGTGCTCTAATCCTTTTTTCTATTCGCCGTTTTTTGTTCAGTTAATTTTTTGTTTTTTTTCTCTTCATTTTTATTGTAATCTGTCTAAAAATTAAAGACTTCGCACCCTATGGTTAAAAAAGTGTAGATTTAGCGAAAACCAAGGTCACTTCATTTTGGTTCTCCAAAACAAGTTAACGTTTAACGAGCGTTAACCACTCCTGGTCATCTGCTCGAAGCCCTAAGGCCCTATGTCTACAAGTTAACGTTTCTCTGGATGACAATAATGCTAACGCAAACAAGAATCAACGACAATGTTAGTTTCCCCGCGCCCAGACATCGTTGCATCTTGTTCGAGTCAGAGCTAATATCCGATCTTATGAGCCTCGCCTCTTTGTTGCACCATTGTAACATTTTGATAGTGTTTGCATGAGTGTGTAATGGCTGTATCTAGGCACACGCTAGTGTGTCGTGCCAAGCTAGGCAACAATCATCACAACAAACATCAAATCTATTCAATTGTCGAGGTTGTAAACCATTGTAGCGCGGCGCCATAGCATCAGTGTCACATATCTTGAAGCATAGTTGAGCACATTTCAGGTACTTGGGGAGAAATAATAATGCGGTACAAAAGCTTAAATTGTGTTGAAATCAAGAGCAATGATCCACCTGACAAAAATTAACTCGCGTAGGAATGCCAGCTAAGCTGCTTTCAATGCAAAATCTGACCCTCAATAACGTTGAAAATGTGTAACTAGCTAGCTAGAGCCATGGTTTTTCGCTCAGCGTCTTTTGGGTAAGACGCTGATCGAAAAACCATGCTAGAGCTAACTAGCTAATTCTAGTCCGCTCATCCCCATGTTAATTTCCATAGGGTGATTATTCATCGATACCGAGATAACGGGAAGGCTTCCAGCTATGAAATTGGACCAATGGCTGCAGTACGATACGATACGATAACGAGGATTGCGTGGGATGGCGCGTAAGTACGAAAATATTGTTATAACCATTATTAGTATTGTTGGCATCGTCTCTCATTGGACAGCCAAAGTTCGGACAATGACAAGGTGTTTACTGACGTGCGTGCCTAGACACACACTAGTATAGCACGATAAATCTAAACAACGTTGCCAAAGAAATTGTATTCACATCCAATTCACGAAAAATAAACCAATTCTAAAAACAAAGCAAAATAAACAAAGCCAAAAACTGGTGAAGAGGCCACCAAGTTGAGAGTGGTTCGTCCTTTCAAAGGAGTGATATCAACACAAACCAAAAACTAATAAAGAGGTGACCAAGTTGAGAATGGTTCGGCCTACAGGCAAAAGGTAGTATCAAATTGTGAAAAACCTTTTTCTTGTTGACGTGCCAATTTATTACAGATTTACACGGTAGTGGAGTCGAGTGTAATACACAATTAAAAAAAAAGGATTGATATCATATCGAAAACCAAAACTGGTAAAAGGGGCTGCCAAGTTCCGAATGGTTTGGCCCTTCAAAGGAGTGATATCAACACACCAAAACGTTTGCCAACTTAATCGCACCGAATAATACTTTGGATGTTAAATGAAAACTTGAACATTGCAACCAAAAGTAGCAATGTTCTATAGTTTTTATTTAACCTTCGAACTATTAAGTGGTTCGATTAACTTGGCAAATGTTTTGGTGTGTTGATATCATTCCTTTGAGGGCCGAACCATTCGGAACTTGGCGGCCCCTTTTACCAGTTTTGGTTTTTGATATGATTGAATATAGCGGGGAGTGCATAACTTGGATCCAGGCAACCCGGAATCAACCAATCAATCTACAGTGGGCGCATGGCCTCGGGCCTCGGCTCCAATGAAATTTATTCAGCAGCAGCAGCCGTCTCCTGTACATTATCTTAAAATTCTCGTGCGCAAACGAAGTTAATAAGCCCTGCCTGTCTGCCGTGCTAATAATCACTACAACAATCAGTACGGAAAGCAAACCAAGAATAAGCGAAACATAACAAAGTGAAGTGATTAATCCAAGACAAAACGGTCTTAGTTAAGATCGCTCTTCAGGTCCGTCATTTTAGTCAAGATTCGTTCTGTGTGGTTCTTGAGCCACATCTTCGTCATCTTTTCTGTATGGCATGTATAAATTTACTAGTTGTTCCCCGACGTAACATACGCCGATCTAGCTGATTCCCGCATGCGTGAGAAAAACGGTGCGGAGCATGAAATCGAAATGAAAACAGACAGCGAACCTCCTCTCTTCGCGATCTCCCATTCACCCCATCAAGAATGGTTTTAGTATTATTGAGGTCTGGGCAATGCCTTTTGCAAAATTGTGGGAATAAAACGTGATTTATTTTTCTTAATTTGGAGTTCGGTTTCTGGCAAACCATTTACGGAGCCTCAGCTTCGATGTTAGTGATTCCATATAACTGTCAAAGATTCATTTAATACAATTTCCACATACCAAATCATCAAACCACGTAAAACTTAAAATTAGTAAATTTTTCGTCCAAGTCTGGAGCTGATGATCTTCAAAGTTGGTCGACAACTTCCTCACTCGTTCACTCATCTACCGATTGTTTTGATT
This sequence comes from Lithobius niger, assembly GCA_023313725.1. Taxonomy (NCBI): domain Eukaryota; kingdom Metazoa; phylum Arthropoda; class Chilopoda; order Lithobiomorpha; family Lithobiidae; genus Lithobius; species Lithobius niger. The sequence continues at coordinate 29,866 of JAHWFP010108444.1, forward strand.
CTGTAATAAAGAACTCAACAATTATGTATGTGTTGATTGCAAAAGAAACGTATCTGTTAGTGATTTGTGGGTCAACCTCATTAAATAACAAGGCCTATTAGTTAGGAAAAGTTTCTTGCAGGGAATATTCTGTAGACTTTTTCCGTAACTTTTGGTTTTAATGAAAAGTAGAAAACTAACTATCATGATGAGCCTGAAATCCAACGTTTGATAATGTTGGTAAGTAACGTAACATTGCCCTTCTAGGAAACGTAGACTAACCCCTACTGGTTTTCTTTTGTACAACTGGAATTCCTTTAAACATCATGCCAATCATGCGTCTATTGACATTATCTGTTAAATCATACACAGTTACCTGTTTTTCTTGCGTATACCTTTTAGTCAAAACTTGTGGGGAGTGGACGAATTTAATGGTAAAAAGGAACGTAAAAAAAACTGGTGTGTGTGGGGAGGGGGGAGAGGGTAAAAATCCTTGGTAAAATCTGTTTATTCGCAACTTTCTTCAAATTATCTTATTTGGTGAAGCCATCCTTACGTAAACCAAGAAAAATAGTCATACAGTAAAAGTAGTTTTCATTCGTTTTCTAGCAGGGAGGTACAGGGAGGCGTAAAATTTACCCCCCACTTACTATAAAAAAAAATATTTTTTACTCCACCGGTAGGGCTCAAGTCGACACTGCGAAACTGTTGCAATTCTGCTTTCAGAATCATTTGGCCGACAAATTTGTTGACGATGAGTTAACTTAGAAACTCATTATTTTGTGTCAACAACCAACCACAGCAGAATGAAAAGAATATGTCCCAATTATGCAAAAAACGGGTCTCTCACAGTTCAAACGTTACGACTTCATTTACCTTTTCCCCCACCCCCAGCTCTCAGTTTGTGTGTATTAATTATAACTGACCGGACGTCAACCATGACTGATCGTGGTTCCAACCTATTTTCGCATGGAAGAGGTCGGTTTTGTTTGCATATCTACAGCATTTATTGTTGTGATCCGGTTCCGTTTAAAATTTTTTTTAATGTATTATTTTCGTGAGCATCTAATATCAACGTGATTTGAGTATTTTGTATTTATGTTTTTTACATGGCCTCTAAGCCTAAATTTCCCACTTGATACCGGAGTGCAACAATCCGAGAAACGTCGTCTTTCTGGTGACATTTGTTCAAATTCGGGCTTAATTTTTGCGTAAACCTGTCAGCGTCCCGTCGTTGGATGCCAATCCCACTACCTACCATTATACGCTGGAATAGCTGCGTTAAATGAGCAACGTTTAAATAAGCAGTCCTCACAGTGAAATGTTGCCTTTTTTTGTTCTTTTACTGTCTGAATTTATGTATTCTTGAATTAGTTTCAAACAAAAGCTAAATAGTGTGAATACGCATACTCAGACTATAACTCCAATCTCAAATAACTTCGCCTGCATTTTGTCCATTACTAATTACCAAATACGATATGAAGAACTTCGGAGATTGAGTTGCGATCTGATCATCACTTTCCAGATTTTTCGTGGTCTATTGGGCGTTGATCTCACATTTTTCCAACTTTTCAAATGTAATTCGTTCCATAGGACATTCTCTGAAACTTACAATACATGCGTTTTACTTGGATTGCCATCGAAACTTTTTTTCCGTTTGGGTGATTGGTGTCTGGAATTCTCTACCCGAGGAGGTGGTTACGTCTTGTTCTGTAGAGACATTCCGGAAGTGCTTAATCAGCGTAAATCTCGACAAATTCATGCAGCGGTCCTACCCCTGAACTTGGCATTAGACCTTCAATCCCTCATGTCTTCAATCCCTCCTATCGGGGTGCACTTGCTTTTAAATCACTTCCTGATGTTAAACTCCATGGGAAATTTCCCTCATCATTTTTTCTTAGATTTAGCAGGGTGTCAGTGATCGCTGAGTCCTTGTTTGACCATTTGCAATTGCAAAAAATTATTTATTTTATTATAAGTGTTTAGCTAACTCCCGTGATTCGTGGCCCAACACATTGTGCATGAAAATTAGGTGTTGATGGTGCCACAGGATGTCAAACCCCAGCCTAGCTGCAGGCTTAAAGCTGATCGGATGCTAAATTTCAACCATATACCATGTACAGTATTGCGCGATTGGCCATGTAGTTCATTACAAGTTAATTCAAAATTAGATATGACTCAGAATTGTTTTAGACTTCAAAAGGAAAGAAAAAATCTTGAAGTCTTTTGTTTTAATCCAAGAGAGAACTCCTCGTTTTTCACTTCTAATTATGCCTAAATGATAAGTTAAAAAAAAACCCACAAGGGTATAAAAAACCAACCAAGTCTTTTTTAACCAATCAAATAGTGACAGCAGGGTAAAAATGGCTGCCATCAAGTTTTCAACTTGGGTACCAAGCCTTACCCATGTGCTGAGCTTAAAAAGTGATATCACCCTCGCCAATGAACAACCGCCCGGCTATTTCCAACGACTGTTAGTTCAAACGTTAAACGAAAAACTGCTACTTTAGATATCAGTGGTCATGTTTTTCATTTAATGTCTGCAGTAATAGTAGGGGGGATTAGCTTGGTGCTTGTGTGTTGGTATGGGAGATATCGCTGCTTTCTGAGGTGAACTTGTTTGGTAAGTACATGTGTTCGTATTGTTCACATCAAATGTGAACTGACTGCCAAATTTCAACCGGATGAGGCGTATAAATTATTAATATCTGAGGGGTACAATACTTTATTAGTACTTACTTCCGTCACAGAAAATCGGAAAATCAGCGATGTTTGCACCCTTTTTTCACCTAGAAACAGATGACACATTTTATTGAGCGACTGCTAATGGTCTCAGGGTACAAAGACTACCTATTTCAACAATGTTTATGTTTATTTACCCGCACCATCGTTAAATTCGCAGAAAAAAACGTGAATCCATAGCTTTCAGGTAATGTACCGTATAGCCAGTGGCCGCTATAATGTATCATAGCCAGTGACGGATTGAAATAATAATAAGTTTCTGACAATGAGGTCTGTCAATAGCACTTGGCGGGCAGACCACTAGTGTGGTTTTTGATTCTGAACCGGCGTGTAGTAAGTAGTACGTAGTAGCCTTAGCTGGACCAATATCAACGTTCTTTACACGTTTTTTAACAAGAACACTTTAACCTTAACCAGTAATGTTGTCAGGTGGCATTTTCGGTTGTATTTTTTTTCGCGTACCTGAAAACAGCCACACTCTCTTTGTTGTAAAGACATAATTGTCTAGTGGTTTCACCATACTCGAGATATACGTTATCTGGATAGGACAGACGATGCTGTCGTTGAATCTTGGTGGTGAGTGGCGAATGTGTTGTTGCAGCAACATCAAAATAATTGCTCCAAACCAAAATATAAACGAACTAAAAAAAAAAAAAAAAAGTACCGAGAGAGTTAACGCATTTATTGTACATCCTATATCATCCACGTTATTTTAGTGAAAGCGTTTGCCAATACTATAAACGCATGTCGAAAAACATATTTTATTTTGCGTTTGGTAAACCGCTATTAGGGTTGCAAATTGAACGCGAAATTGCTGTTATAGGCCTTAGTCAACAACAGATAACGTGACTATGTATAATATGGCTGAATAGTGCTAACGGGGGTTTTGCTCTAAAAAATTGTTGCTGATACCTGGATGGACACAACATTACTTCTTGCTTCATTTAATTAACAACCGGAACTCATTTTGTTTAATATTGATGTATTTTTTTTCCGTATTTATTGCAGTGTTCAACGTTTTAGCGCATTCCTGTATTAATACCAAAGTATTAATGTAATTGGAAGGAAGCAAATCTTGGGGGGAATCATGGTTAAACTAAATGGAGAGTGGATTTTGAAACCCAATGGATTCCTCAAAATATGTTCACTGGTAAGTAATGTTTTTACTATATTCACGAATGCCAAAGCATACGCTTATTGCTTGACTGTCTATTTGTTCATGGCCGTAATTAAAAACTGTTTATCAAATCTTGATGAAACTTGGTTCACGGCTAAGTCTGCGTCGGTAAGGTGCTTACATATTAACGGACACTTTATTACGAAGACAAAAGAAGAAATCGCAATGGAAACTTAAGAAGTCATAACAGCTTAAAAGAAAATTCACGAACAGATTATAATCCATGAACAGATTGATTAAATTTATTTCTGCCTGGAATTACGAACTATGAGCCTAATTTATTCTGAAACTTGTCCGCTTTTTTCCCTTGTAATTGTAAGTTTACACATTTTTATGAGGTTTTGGTTCCTAAAGTTGGTATGTTGTATTCTGAAGCGTTGTAAAAGATAATACAGCATTGCCAAAGGGCTATGCTCAAAAAAAAAATCATTTTCGGTGCCGGTGTACACACACAAATGGCATCCTGCAAGGGGGTGGAGTATCGTGAAGTGAGGACAGTTTTAAACAAGGCCGGAGGGGGGGGGGGAGGCACTAAATTTGTCACATCACACATGAAGCAGCCAAGCGCAGTAAAAGCTGTAAATGGCTGGTCATATATCTATCGGACATGATCTAAATGGGAAAAAGAGCAAACTTTCCCTTCTACATCATAACG
>JAHWFP010108448.1:0-23620 GCA_023313725.1 Lithobius niger
CCGAAGAAGAATGTTTTATCGACGCACACCTCTAGTTCCAACTTGCGGAAACTGCCGTACCCTCAAACTCTCCAGAAATTTGTTTTATTGTTACCAAAAGCGAAATTTATTGTTACCAAAACGGAGAGTTAAATTAGCTTTTGTTGTTACAGATAAAGATCTGCACTTAAGGACATCTTTAACAATCTCTGGACTCTACGCCAAAAGCGGACGGCTTTCGCCGTTTAGAAAAAAAAAAGCATAACAGCTCGTGTCCTCACACTCACAGCGGATTAAAGCTCTCTCGAAAGCAACGAACTATAATTTAAACTTCAATTCCATGGAACACGCACTGTTTTACCTGTGTATGTTGTTTTATAGAGCAGTGACATTTGCCGCCATATTGGCACCAGTATGGGTTTTGGAGGGTATAACTACAAGGTGCACTACATTAAAATGGAGGAAAACACAACGGAAGAGCAGATTTATTAGGCTTAAAATAACGTTGTTTTCTCCAACAACAAAAATCGCGCGTTTTAGGCCTAAGAAATCACTCTTAACAGCATCGGCTTCAGTATGACGCCCTTCTGTTTCTCTCTGAAGTGCCCCTTGCAGCTAACCCATTAAGGCTCCAGCATAGAGTTATACACAATAATACTACGTCGTGTCACTGCTCTATACGTTAAGCCTGTTTCGTGTGAGTGGCTACATGTGTATTTTGTGTGCATTCATAATATTATTTGTGAAACAAGCAGATTCTGTTTTAGTTCTAGTTCTTGTGAGTAATTATGTGTTCATGTAGTGTATATATTTTTAATCTTTCCATTTTGTAGGCGTTTTGCCTCTTTGTTTATGATATCTGTTTTGTATGTGTTTATGGGTTTCAGTTTTCGTTCTGTTTAATGTGTGTGTGTTGTTACAATGGCTTCTGTTTTTGAGGGGCGCCATTTAGTGATACCGCCTGGGTCTCGATCGATTGCCAGCAGCCTTTTGCATTGTAGATGTTTACAAGGATCCTGTGCAGTCATCGGTTGCCCCGGTTACCACACGAGCACACGTATCGGCGTCTAAAGTTGGTATGGGTGACAAAACCAGTAAAGAAGTTGTCAACAGTAGTGCCATAGAGTGTGAAAGCATGATCCACCCAAAACCAAAACTGGTATAAAAAGTCGCCAAGTTTCCAAAACGGTAGGCCTATGAAAGTAGTGATATAATTCCTGATATAAAGCCTGGTTGCTGGAGGTTTGCGGATCTGGTCGAACCCCTGGAAAGGGAATCTTGGCATAGTCTCCGCCAGGACTGCCGGCCAGGGTAGCGTGGGAGGCTACCATGATCCTTCAGCAGCTATGGGAACTATTCTGGCCAATTCTGGACAATCTTTCGGCCCCTACGATGATCGGAGGTTTCCCGGATCGAATCCCCGGGTTGGCACCTCCCTTTATCAGATATTTCTTCTTCTCTAAAAAGTCTGGTAATGTTCAAAAATTGAGCCGGTTCAGCCATACAAGCATTAAGTTGCTTCGGTTGACTTAAGGCTCAAAGAATTTAATTAAAAAAAAAAAATTCAACCAGGAAAAGGCCGCCAAGGTTAATCCTATTAGCCAAAGTTAATCGCACCTACTAGTAATTCGAAAGTTAAATGAAACCTAGAACTAGAACGGCGTTGTTACTCGCGGAAGCAATCTTCTAGTTTTCATTTAACGTCCAAAGTATTATTCGGTAAGATTAACTTGGCTAATAGGATTAACCTTGGCGGCCTTTCCCTGGTTGAATGATATCCCTACTTCAAAGGCAGACCCTTTTGGAACACTTGTTGGCTTCGCTTATACCAGTTTTTGGTTTTGGGTGGATATCACAACTTTCATAGGACTGTGATTATACAAAAGGTCACAGTGTGTTATCGCCATCTTTTTTATTCTGCAGGAATGTTACGTCTGTAAATGTTCACATTTTCCATTGCCCAATGAGCCGTTATGGCAGTCAAACTGACACGGTTTGGTCTATTGCATATGTCCATGCTTCACGTGCTTAAGTTTCTTCTATCCCATTTTGCGACCACTGGCTAACAAACTCACTTCGCTTCACTCACTTCGCTTCACTCACTCAATCAGCGCGTCCCCTTCAGTTGTTAACGTTAATCTACACAAATGAATCTGGAATTGCGCACTTATTTACAATTAATCTCGTCTACTTGGCCGATTATGCACTTGGCGACGACACACCGGCAAATTTGGCGCATTACCAATGCACACTACTTTAAAAAATGTACTTTTTTCCGACTCCCAGTCTCTTAGTACGATTTGTTGTTTTTGTGAGCCGGATTAATTTATTTTGGAGCCTTGGTCCGAATCCGTACACCTTAAAGACAACCACAATGTATTCTGAAACGATGCACGTATAACAAACACTTACAGGCGCTTGTTCACCATATCGATAGCGTTGCCCATAATCTAAACACAGCATCCACGCTCCAGATTCTCCGTTACCCAATAGGCTGATGTGGGTCACGTGATCTCGTTTTAGTTACGAAAATCGTGGTGCTGCTGCGAATAGTGTTGTTCCATTTTTCATTTACCGTTATTTTCTTTATATTGCTCGAAGATTCTACGGTGCTGCGTTTAGGAGTTGAAAAGGTGCCTTTAAGCATGTTATAATAGACTGTTGGATGACAATACAAATAAGATTAATTTTTCATTTACGCGCTACTTTAGAGCCTCGTGCTTCTAGCTGCAACCCCCATTTTAGAAAAAGCCACTTCCCCATACGATGTCTGCCGAAATTTAGATTTGGCAACTTTCCCTAATGAGCCATACAGGTGTCTTTATATCCTATGAGAATTAACATGGGAGCCTGCGGATTAATTACCAGTAACACAGTCACACAACTGAAACAAAACCCACACGGGTGAAAGAACCCGCCAAGTTTCAGCCAATCAAAGTAGTGATATCAGAACAGAAATGGCTGCCAGCAAGTTGCTACATTAGTTGCTAAGCTAATCCCACCGACTATTAGATCAAAGGTTGAAATGAAAAACCTGACCATTGCTAAAACCCGTGAAGCAATGGTCAAGTTTTTCATTTAACGTGTGAAATAACAGTCGGTGGGATTAGCTTGGCAACTAATGCAGCACTTGGTGGCAGCCACTTTTGTTCTGTTAGCACTACTTTGATTGGCTGAAACTTGGCGGGTTCTTCATTATCAGTGTTACGGTCAGAGTCTAATATCACTGCACTACCTACAGTTTCGTAATTTGGTGGATTAGATTGGTGGTTCTGGGAGGTACTGAATGCGTAGTGAGCCACAATCAGTTACTCATGCCTAAATTTGCCAGGGTCGCTTTTGATGGTATCGCTACTGGGTTTCCTTCCTCTAAGTTGCGGGGCAGAGTTAGCGGGAGGGGGGGGGGTGAGATTAGGCGTTGGAGGTTTGTACAACAGGCAGAATTCGTGAAAGTAGACCTCTGGGAGAAATTGGTTTGAGATCCGAAGTGGTTTTGAAGTGGGCATTTACCAAAGGGGCTTTACTACGGTAGGCGCCGAAGGTCTTGTTAGGAAGGCTCGAGGGTTTTACGAAAGGTCGACAGCCTTTTTTTAAAGCGCTTTCTAGCTCCCCCTTGGGGTTTTAGGGCAGCACTTCCGTTTCCCCGCCAGCTTTTTCTTTGCCTTCCGCGCTAGACAGACGGACGGGCGGACGGGTCGTGAGAAAAGACGAAAGAAGACAACAGGAAAAGGAGGAATGAACTGTACAGTAGCCGGAAGTTTATTAAGACAGACACTGTGACTTCCCTCCCGACGACAAATCAGTTTACCAATTTTTTTTATTTTTAATTGACATTGGTTTCTTACTGACCTATGGAAAAATCATACAAAATAGAAAATTAGCGAGATTTATCTATTTATTTTAAATTGACATTGGTTTCTTACTGTCCTGTGGAAAAATCATACAAAATCTAAAATTAGCGAGATTTAACTATTTATTTTTAATTGACATTGGTTTCTTACTGTCCTATGGAAAAAATCATACAAAATAGAAAATTAGCGAGATTTATCTTTTTTTTTAATTGACATTGGTTTCTTACTGTCCTGTGGAAAAATCATACAAAATCTAAAATTAGCGAGATTTATCTATTTTTTTTTTAATTGACATTGGTTTCTTACTGTCTTATGGGAAAATCATACAAAATATAAAATTACCGAGATTTATCACTTTTTTTTTTAATTGACATTGGTTTCTTGCTGTCCTATGGAAAAAATCATACAAAGTAGAAAATTAGCAAGATATATCTAATTTTTTAATTGACACTGGTGTCGTACTGTCCTATGGGAAAAAATCATACAAAATAGACAATTCGCCAGATTTATCTATTATTTTTTTTTAAGTTTTTGTTCTGTGGGAAAAAAATCAGACAAAATAGAAAGATAGCGAGTTTTATTTGTTCACACATTGCAGCCTATATCTTAATACTGTGTTTAATGCATTTAGTAGGTCTAGAGCCTAGGACAAATGTGGGTGCATTTTTATTTATTTTTTAATTGCAGCTCTGCAGTTAGCTGAATTCCCCGAGTTTTCCATGAGTTTCAAACGTTGTTTACACATCCTGAGTTTTCGATTTTTCGAGGTTATCCAGGTTGGTGGGAATCCTGGACAACGCCAAGCATTTTTCCGACGAAGCACAAAAAAAAAAAAAAAAAAAAAAAAAAACCAGTCAAATATCTAAAACGTATAAATGCAACTCGTTCGTGTTTGCAGTTACCTGTTGCTCACTCTCGGGCCAACAAAGACATGGAGTGGGAACGTAAAATGTGCGATAGACTACCCAAAAAAAAAAAAGAATGTGGAGAAATCCTGACACGGTGCATGTCAAAGGTAGATAAAAACGACATTTCGACATTTATTTCAGCAGCAGACAACTAACTGCAAAAAAGCCGTACATGATGGAGTTACCAGTGGCGTACCGTACACGTACCAAACACCGGGAAGGGCTCAGACCGATAGACTCACTCCACCGTGCAGCATGCACGGGTCCGGCTAGTACGCTTATAAAAAGTAACTCTGCGATATGCATGGGTGGTGTTTGATGCACCGCTGAAACATTGTGACGGTTTGCTCTGTCATGTGTTTTTTGAGGAAGGCGTGTATCCAGTCTACGTATTTTTGCACACACTGGCTAACAAACGCTGACTTTCGTTCGCTTTGCTCACTCACTCAGCGCCTTCCCTAACCCAGACTCCATGCCCTTTCATATGAATATTTCCACTGGATAAATAAATATGCCTTTGTACAGCAAAGTCCAAACCTAAGGCCGCCAGCTTTGTCATTTTTTTCTTCAATATTTAATAGAGCAGCGTCATGTGACGTCATATTGGCTACAAGAGCGATAACTGCAAGGGGCACTACATTAAAATTGAGGGAAAAACAGCGGCACTTCAAGTCAAGGCAGTGCTTTGAGAGCGAATATCATAGGCTTAAAAAATCGTTGTTTTCTCCAATCTCTCATGCTGCGAGGTTGTAATCGGACAATAAAGATTCCACTTGCTTAAAAATGTCAGCAACTGCCAACAAATCGACAAAAATCGCGCGTTTAGGCCTAAGAAATCCGCTCTAACAGCATTGGCTTCAGTAAGACGCCCTTCTTTTCCCCCTCCAGTGACCCTTGCAGCTATCCCAGTTACTGGCTCCAGCATAGAGTTATATACAATAATACTACGTTGTGTCACTGCCCCATAGTTTCTCTAATCTTTTTATTTTAATTGTCCACAACGACAGAACCTTTAACAAGCGGTAATGCGACATTCTGCGTGATGTGGCTTGGGCAGGCCTCACACAGCACGGCCCTCACCCTTCCACAAATTCCATGGGTTCGTGAATGCAATTTTTTTTTCACTTGGTTCTGGGCAGAAAGTAAAGGGCTTTCTATATTTAACCGAGTTTCACTAATCTTTTAATCAAGACACACGCTAGTGTGTCGCCCGCCAAGATGATAAACGATAACTCCTATTCAGATAAAAAATATATGAGCATGGTCTAGATTGATCTTTCCATCTCATAATTGATAAGAATAAAAATGGATTTCATCAATTTGGACCAAAAAATCTGATATCCGCCCCAAAACAAAACTTGTTAGGGATTCCCGCCAAGTTTTTAGGCCGTGTGAAGTCGTGATATCAAACGCCAAGTTAATCCCACCAACGAAGACTTCAAACGTTACATAAAATAATTAAAATTGCGCAATATGCAATTTTCATATATTCATTAACTTTCGAACTATTACTCGGTGTGGTGGGATTAGCTTGGCGAAAGAACTTGGCGTTTGATACCACGACTTCACACGGCCGAAAAGCTTGGTGGGAATCCTTAACAAGTTTTGTTTTGGAGTAGATTTTGGGGTAGAAAATAACGGACGTCATTATTTTCAAGATCGCATGGACAGTGTCAGCCAAACAACTTATTTGGATATTATGAAAGTTTTAAAAAGTTCCAAAAGAAAGGTTGGAAACTGAAAAAAATTGGCGAAATACCAAGAAAACTAAAGGCATGGCAGTTGTCCGGTGTCGTTCCCTAATAAATGTGCAGTGTTTAGCTCATTCGTTAATTGCATTATCATGTACCGTTTAATTGATTTCAGATTTGAAAATTGCAACGCAAGGAAGCAACCGATGCGTACAAGCATTTGATTTGTGGCGCATTTTGCAAACCCATAACTGAAATTAGAAAACTAAAAATGTAGTACCATAGATTAGAAAGTTAACTAGATATACCGTCTTACTTCTTCCCGTCCTACGCGGAGCTCTGGCGGTAGTTGCGGCCCCATTTATAATATTGATTTCGACGCGTACGCGTGACGCTCGACGCTTGGCGCGTACGCCAGTTCATGAGCAAAGCAGTGCGCGTGGACAGTCTGCTTGGCCCGCTCGTGATATCGTCACGCTCCGGCAAACGCTCTTTCATTTACAAATCAAACGCTTGAGCAGGCGCGTGAGCTTGTTAATGCTGACCACTACTCCGATCCAACTATGCTGTTTCACAACTTCCCCCTTCTACAACTGCAAGATTCGATGCCATTCGGCTCAAGGTCACTGTAATTAAGATATTTGACCGTTTATTTTGAGCATTCAATCTTTTAGCACACCACGTTTTCCTTTCTTGTGGCGCCGATAGAATTCGTTGATGCCGCCATTTTCCTATCCCAGCATGCAACAACTAAGCGTGCGAGCGTCGCTTGGCGCTCACCGATCAAAGTCCACTAGATATTCGCGTGACGCTTGAAAATAGCAAAACGCGCGCGTTGGCCCACCTGCTCTATATTTATAAATGCTCGCGCTTAAGCGTTGACCATGGGAAAAAATCGTGCTTCACGCGCCGAGCGTCACGCGTACGCGTCGAAATCCATATTATATATTGCTAATGCTTTGCCTTCTGCTGCTTCGAAGGCAAAAGCATTAGCAGAGGTATTAGTAGCCGCAACTACCGCCAGAGCTCCGCGTAGGACGGGAAGAATTAAGACGGTATATCTAGTTAACTTTCTAATCTATGGTAGTACGTCGATGAATTTGCTAAAATCTCCATGCAGCATATTTAATGAAAATCGTTTTAGTAGTTTTACGCAGTACAAAGTCTTAATACTTCTTGAGTCTATCAAAAAAAAAAAAAGAAAGAAAAAAAGTCAACTACGTTATTAAGGCATTCGCTGTTAACCTGTTAAAAATAAGGACAATTTCCAGGTGTACCCATTCACAATTACTGTGTTAAAACTATTAAAAGGTACTATTCCTACCAACGCCGTTTTCTCGATCCTCCACATCAACTTAAAATAGACTAATTAGTTTCGTTATATCTCCAGTGTAAAATTCTCCTAAACGACGAACGTTTCAGCGGGATAGTGATGGATTCGTTTCTGCGGGACCACAGTTCACACTTCGCAGCTAATTTTTCGAGGTGCAGGAGTTCAGATGTGTGAAATAAAAATAAAAAAAAGTATTGCCGTTATTTTTGACCGCTGTAAATCAGAATCGATGCAAAACTCAAACTCCAAAAATGAAAAAGTATTGGGAAATGTGTTTTTAAACTTTCATTTTTACTAGGAAATATTTAACAAACCGTTGCAGTTTAATTGAAACGGTGCTTGTTGAAGGTTGAACTTTGCTCAACGACGCTGCGCGCTCACTCAACATCCACGCTCGCTCACACAAATTTCGCTCACGTACAGTTAGTTACTGTTACATAATTAAACTGGCGGAACACCGCAAACTATGCAGCGTTACAATATGAATGACCTAGGCAAGTCTCCTTCCCTCTTACGCCGCGAAATCCTCATATCTGGTCCGACAAAAATTATTTTAAGGTAAATTTACGTTGTAAATACTTCTTTGAAACCTGCATCTATATTTTTTAAACAGAAATTTTACTTTGTCAACACTTCTCTGAAAACGACAGTTTTTCTGAATATTGCATTTAGAGAGCAGCGAGATAGCTACAAGGGGCACTAGATTTAAATGGAGATAAAAACAACGGCACTTCCCGTCAAGCCAGTGCTTTCAAAGTGGATTGCTTAGGCCTAAAACAGCGTTGTATTCTCCGAACCCTTATGCTGCGAAGTTGTTAATCGGAAAAGAAAAGATTCCACTTGTTAAAAATTGCAGCAACAGCCAACAAATCGACAAAAATCGCTCGTTTTAGGCCTAAAAAAACCGCTGGAACAGCATTGGCTTCAGCAAGACGCCGTTCTTTTTCCCCCACCAGTGCCCCTTGCAGCTAACCCAGTTACTGGTAATAATTGAACCGTGACGTTATTGTCATTGCCCTATATTTTCAAATAATTTCCACATTGGGCTTTTGGCATTGATAAACGACGTGCACCGAGGTTGTTAGCATTGCTGTCTAATGACAACATTGGAAATGCTAAGGCGTCCAGAAAAAGTTACGCCTACGACAGGTATACAAGTTGTTTTGAAAGATGTGGAAAACTAGAAGAGGTTGACAGAAACTGGTATGATGTGCACTGGCGCAAGAAAATTTACAAAGGAGGCCTAACGAAGGTGAATGTGGAACATTCTACTACCTTCTATGTTGGATCAGTCCACTCACTGCAATGCGGCAGGGCTGTAGCAGAGCTATTTCCTGTCGAAGCATGTGAAAGGGTGTGATTAACCAAACTGCCACAGTTGGTGACGTCGCTGCTTCCAAACAAAACAAAGGCATTACGGCCAAGCCGACTGTTTTCTCGAAGCACCACGCTGTTTTTTTCGAAGGCAACAAAGAGGTTTGTTCCAACTAGCAGTTGTTTTTGCAAAATTAATGAAATAATTATTAAATATCTGATCGCACAATCTTGACACGACGTTAGAATACACGTTATACAAATTGTTAAGGGATTACCCAAGATGAGAATTGATGACGGCATTGCTTCGAAACCAAAACAATGGTGTGCTTTTACGATGCCCATCTGGTTGACAGTGCGCAGTACACAGTGGAGTATTGGTCATAGGACTTTTGCGTAATGTTGAAAAGTTAGTGACGAGGATATGCACAGTGTTTGTAAGCTTAGATAACAGTGTATAATACTATTTAGGGCGAACGCATATCTTCGGGCCACAGCTCCAAATATAGTTTTCTCTCGCTCTTCCCACTTGCAATGGTGCTATCTGTTGACACGACAAAATAAACTTTGCAATATTTAGGTAGCTTAATGGAATATAAAACAATATAAACTTTTGGAGCGGGTCCGGCTTACGTTTGATAAGTACTCGTTCGTTTGTTAGTCCAGTTTTGTGTTGATTCATCCAATTAGTCCAGCCACGGACACTAAACTATCTGGCCCGATCTACAACCGAATTAGAGGGGGATACACAAAATGGACGCCACGACTGTCCCATTTCTTGACGTCTGTTCGGGAATTGGCAAATCGCATAGGTGAATTTTTGTACGGAGAGTCGCGACATCTAGTGGCGGTTTTCAATATATAGTTTTAATTTTACGTAGATTTGCGCGACATATTTTTATTATGTATTGAATTATTTTTAAATAGTTTTTAAGTTATATTACTCAGCCACAGTTAAGCTATTTCTCTGCGCTTGGAAAAAAAAGCGACATGTTCGTGTATCCAGAAAATGTTGCCAATGGAAGGAACGTTGCATTTTTGTACGGACGGTGTCGCCCTCGGTTGACTGAAAGAGGCAATCATCGCTTAAGTGGCGTTTTCGGCGGCCATATTTCCCAACGTACTGGCGCATGCTATTTTTCACTCAAGATCCGGCCAGTACTGTAGATAGCCCTGGTCCAGCATAATCAACAGCTAATGAGATGCAAGAATCAATAATACTGACACGAATCATCACTAGACACGTTCTAGTTTTTAAAAAATGTCTGCTGCCTTGCCGATGTATTTTGCTAAAAGCTTGCACCGTTTCTCGCGCTGCTGCTTAGTATTGCGTGGATCGACCGTATCACAGCTGCATATAATCCAAGGTCCCTGAAAATTCTATCATAGCTCTGTGCAGCAGTGATTGCAAACCCTACTTGCGTGAGAATTTCGCTGCTGAAGTGTTAGGAACAACTATACCGCTTCGAGACATTGTTGCCATTAGGCCATTAAGGCCACTAAATGTTTACGAACTCGTCTTTGCGTGCCAAGAAAGTACGCGAAAGGTGCTGTCTTCGAAAGCCACCATAGTTGACGGGAAGACGCACAGCATCGTTTGGTATTAAGCCCACTGTGTAGGCCACAGTCATACTGAGGTCGTTTTTGAAGTGTGGTACGATTGTGGAAGTGTTGAGCAGTCAAGAGTGGTCGGATTACAGCATTGCTTGTCACTATGGTTACGGTTTTCATGTGAATGGATTATATTTCTGATATTATCAAGTTGAGAGGATGCCGGTTTTAGTAGCTGTACAGAACCGATCCCCCCGACCCCCTTCGCCAGGGTGCTTAGGCTCATTCGCAATATGTGTGGTTGGAGGTGGTGTATCCCACGTAAGCTTTTTCATGAGGTTGTTGGTCCTTTGTTGTGGCAACACTTGAGGATACATATGTGGGCAACATGTCAGGATGCGTATGTGGGCAACACGTGAGGATATGTGTGGGCAACATGCATGAAGAAGGGTGTTGGTGTTGGAGTGGTTACTTAATTTCATGCTTCCATTGTGTCAGAACCTATCACTCCAAACCCTGTTGAGTTGACGGAGGCCGCAATCACAGTGAACTCAATGGTGAACCTTGTGGCTATGAACACTGCTGTTTCAGATGCTGTGGCTTCGGACACTATACTGTTTTGCAACGTGTGCTTATGGACCCAGCATTGAAAATTGTGGCCTTGGAGTCCATGACTGTGGAAGCTGTGGCTGTGGCCTCTGTGCCAACAACGCCGATGCTAGGTTTGGTGTCTCGGGAAGTGAGGCAAAAGAGAAAGAAAAGCAATATTGTGTAATATCTCTGTCGTCTGTGAAGATTTTTCGATTAAATTTGGTGTGCAAGCTTTGTTGGACTTCGTCAACAAGCATATCAAAATTCATTAAAATCCGAACCAAATCGGAGATATGGACCTAGCTGAAACCATGAAATTAGTCTGTGGCTTGTTCTTGTTCTTGTCGTTTAGGATGACACGTTTCTACTACGCTCTCTATAGATCAAACTATTTATCCTGTATAAAACTGGTTCTTAACTCATGTTACATGTTACAGGTGTGGTCATCGTGGCTGAGTTGTAAGAGAGCTCAGCCTGGTTGCTGGAGGTTTGCGGATCTGGTCGCATCCCTGGAAAGGGGACCTTGAGGACCTTGGGGACCCAGGACTGCCAGCCAGGGTAGCGTGAGAGGCTACCATGCTCCTTCAGCGGCTATGGGAACTATTCTGGCCAATTCTGGACAATCTTTCGGCCCCTACGATGATCGGAGGTTTCCCGGATCGAATCCCTGGGTTGGCACCTCCCTTTACCAGATATTTCTTCTTCTCTAAAAGTCTGGTAATGTTCCAAATTGAGCCGGTTCAGCCATACAAGCATTAAGTTGCTTCGGCTGACTTAAGGCTCAAAGAAATTAATTAAAAAAAAAATTGGTCAAGTCGTTCAGCGATTAGGGAGCTCTAAACGACCCGATTGATTGTTTTACAGAGGCTCAGAATAGTTAAATAAATACAGATGCAAACCTGTTTACGTTGCCTTTTGGACTTACACGTCAGAATGCCTAATGCTCAGGCAGGGATTAAGAACAAACTGCAGCAGTAATTTTACAAGTTGCTCCAACATCGTTGTCTTTTAGTGCTATTTCCAAAATTAGCTATTCTCGTACAAAGAACAGCTTGTGGCTAATGATCAGACGACGGTAGAATAAACAGCTGCTCGCAACGATTATTCAAAATTCAACATGGCGTCCATTTCAGGGTTATCGAATCGAAAACAAAACCACCGGATTCTGGCATTCAGAAATCAGTCCGCCGCCTTGTACTGCAGTATAAATTGTTTTCTTGTTGTCGTAAATCGATGCTGTCAAGCCGCACACACTGCACTTCGTGTCAGTCGCGAGGCACGAGGAAAGATTTGCGTCTGCGTCGTTGCCATGGTTACTACTTATAGACAAGCCGAAAGCCGCATGCTCCAGTGAAGGCGAGAAGCAGCCAGCAGATTTAGTATTAACCAAGTAAAAGCCAGTGTGAGAGAAAATGTTCGTTGCTAGTTGTTGCTTAAACACGCACCGTTACTGTATAGAGCAGCGTCAAGTGACGTCATATTGCTACAAGAGAGATACCTGCAAGGTGCACTAGATTGAAATGGTGGGTTAAATAACGGCACTTCTAGTCAAGCCAGTGCTTTGAGAGTGGATTCCATAGGATTGAAAAACCGTTGTTTTCTCCAATCCTTATGCTGCTTAGATTCCACTTGCTTAAAAATGTCAGCAACTGCCAACAAATCGACAAAAATCGCGCGTTATAGGCTTAAGAAATCCAGTCTAATAGCATTGGCTTCAGTAAGACGCTCTTCTTTGCCCTCACCAGTGCACCGTGCAGCTAACCCTGTAACTGGCTCCACCATAGAGTTATATACAATGGGTTAGCTGCAAGGGGCACTGCGGAGAGAAACAGAAGGGCGTCATTTTGAAGCCGATGCTGTGAGGAGTGATTTCTTAGACCTAAAACGCGCTATTTTTGTTGTTGGAAAAAACAACATTATTTTAAGCCTAAGAGATCCACTCTTACGTTGTTTTTCCCTCCATTTTTACGTAGTGCACCTTGTAGTTATGCCCTCCAAAACCTATACTGGTGCCAATCTGGTGCCAATATGGCGGCAAATGTCACTGCTCTATAAACCAACTTTAAGATAATTTGAAATCGCCTCTACTAAATTTTCATTCGCTGTTGTGGTTGAATTTGTTTTTTTTTAATAGTGATACTCGGTAGAAAACAGAGTAAAGTTGGTGGCTTCTTGCTGATCTGTCAATTAGTCTCCCGTAGACTTTCGACCTCCATCGTGTAAATCATTTCTCATTTCCCATATAGGCATTCTCTACCCTATGAAGGATTGAAGTTCGTAAATGACACCATTCGCAATTCGACTCGGTAACAAACAAAACGGTTCACCGATGACAAAACTCCCCTCTTAAGCCGAGCTCGCTTAATTAAACATTATCCGCTCTACAAATAATTAATCCAATGCAAATAAATGTGCTGCATGCCTTGAAAATTATTACTGTGTTTACAATTTCACTCCGACGAATTAAAATGATTAATTTGCATAAAAGGATCCCCAACTTAATCACATTAATAGAGTTTGGGGAGAGGGAGCTCTGTTTCTCCCGCCTCCCTCCCCCCCCCCCCCCCGCCCCCGGTCGGCCGGGGGGGGGGGGCGGCGCCCCGCGGACCCGTTGATTTCATCCATGGCCTTTTGTGCTCATAAGAAACACCTTATAATAGTTTCTGAAACGGTTTATAATAGCTCTCGCTAAATCATCTTCCGTCCTATTTTGTTCGCCATCGCTAAGACTAACCACAGCCCATCCCAACTATAATGAGGCCTATTTAAAAGGCGGTATAAAGGAAATAACATTCTTGATTAGCACTCTTTACAACCAGGCCCTGGCCGTTGGACGCTTTTTCCGAGAGGATAACAGATTGCCCTACACGAAGGAATACGCAAGAACAGTTGGTTTCCGCAAACATCAAAGGATAATACATTATACTCAAGACTAGAAGAGTAAATCTTTCCTGCAAGTAGATTACCTGGTAACGCATACTATAATAGGTCTACACTGAAATGGGTTTACAATGCAACGAACTACATCTACATGTACAGAGTCCCCCCTCCCTCCCCTCCCGAAGGACGTCGACCCGGAATGCCCTCTTCGGTAAAAAAAAAATCGAATATATTTTAAATGATCGGCTATGGCGCTTTACTTGGGGCCCTTGGAGGTAAAATAATGAATACACACACAGCAGATTTTCGAAGAGAGTATGAGGCCCTTCAGGCTCCGCCGGGGCGCCCCCCCCCTGGCATTATGCCTTAAATCCACTACTACGATATCCTGAAATAGGTCTAAATAGAACTATGTCTAAAATATCTGAAATAGGTATAAACTGAAAAGCCAGGTCTAAAATACGTGAAATGGATCTAAATGGAACTTGCATACGTCACTCTACAGTACCTGAAATGGGTCTCAACCAAACTAAACATCTAAAGCGAAGTGGGTCTAAATCGAACTGCGTCAAAAATAAACGAAATGGGTCTCATTGCGCCGGGTCTCTAATTGTGTTGGGTGAGGAATCTAAAAAACCGTGTCCTCTACATAAAACAAATATGTAATACTTTTGTCGGTGAAATCCCAACCGGACAATAAAGGGCTTGAAAGCCGCTAACACACACACAGCCGAAAAAAACCGGTGGTTTAAAACAAGGATGCATAAAAACACGAATGGAGAAAAAAATAAACCGTGTTTAAAATTCACGATGCAACTTCGCTGAATTATTGCACTATCGATATTTTTTAACAAAGCATACATTATCAACAATTATATAATGGAAGGCGAGTGTTTAAATGCGGCCGGGTCAAACTGGTTTGTAACGTAACACCCCGGTTATATATAGGGCAGTGGCACAACGTTGTATTATTGTATATAACTCTATGGTGGAGCCAGTAACTACGATAGCTGCAAGGGTCACTGGAGGGGGAACAGAAGGGTGCCTTCCTGAAGACAATGCTGTTAAGAGTGGATTTCTTAGGCCTATAATCGAGTCTATATATAATGCGCGATTTTTGTCGATTTGTTGGCAGTTGCTGAAATTTTTAAGCAAGTGGAATCTTTATTTTCCGATTACAACCTTGCAGCATGAGAGATTGGAGAAAACAATGTCTTTTTTAACTTATGAAATCCTCTCTCAAAGTACTGCCTTGACTGGAAGTGCCGTTGTTTAACCCTCCATTTTAATCTAGTGCCCCTTGCAGCTATCTCTCTTGTAGCCAATATGACGTCACATGACGCTGCTCTATTAATAGAGCATCTATGGCCGCCCTGTTTAAAGGTACAAGCATCCCTGTTCCTGTATGCCTCAGTTTTGTGACATCAGTTCAAACGTATATGTAAATGTTGTTTGTTAACAGTCATTTTCTTGTTACTTCTTTCGTGCGAGATGATTTTGCGACATTAACTCTAACCTTTGTAAATGTTACAAACGCTATTCTTAAAGGGTCGTACGACATACCGGAAGTATTTATGTCCCTTTAATGAACCTGAAATGAGTCTAAATTGAACTATATCTGAAATACGTCTAAAACACCTGAAATGCCTATAAACTGACGTCTAAATAAAAAGCCCGAAATGAGTCTAACTAGAACTAAATCTAAAATACCTGAAATGGGTCTATGTCAAATTATGTCTAAAATAACTGAAATGGGCCTATGCTGAACCGTGATATGGATGTAAGCTAAATTGCATCTAGTAAAATAAACTATACGTCTAAAATATCTCAACGTTCCTAATGGTATACCTTAGTGAAATAAGATTCTAACAATGTTGAATGAATGGCTTAGAACCGAGATGCTAACCCACACCTTCTATCGCAGTCGGGCTTGTTTAAAATGTGCGACAAACACGAATGCCATTCCATGCCATTCCGACGTGTAGTATTTTAAGATTTATTGTACAGATTCAGTCGGTTCCCTATACCTCACATGATTCACATGAAGAATGGCCGAAATTCACATGGATTCAATTGAAATAGGTGGCGTTATTACAAAAAGTCGACCTAAGGTATAAATTTGTTTCGTTGTAAAAATTTGTTTTGTTCCGTCTAGACCAGTGACATTTGCCGCCATTTTGGCACCAGTATGGGTTTTGGAGGGCATAACTACAAGGTGCACTACATAAAAATGGAGGGGAAAAAAACGGAAGAGCGGATTTCTTAGGCTTAAAATAACGTTGTTTTCTCCAACAACAAAAATCGCGCGTTTTAGGTCTAAGAAATCACCCTTCACAGCATCGGCTTCAGTATGACGCCCTTCTGTTTCTCTCTGCAGTGCCCCTTGCAGCTAACCCATTAAGGCTCCACCATAGAGTTATACACAATAATACTACGTCGTGTCACTGCTCTATAGACGTTTTTCAGTTATCACGTTCTTCACACGCACTGTAGTTTTGTCCGCGAAGAAAGGGACGAACGGTCGTTTAATGCCCGTTTAATGATCATTTCACACGTAATAAATAAAGTGACCTGTGCAATTTGGTTTCACACGCAATAATTTTAGCAAGTGATGTATAGTCGTGCAGGAGCGCCGCTCACTTTTTTTCTGGTGGGCTGCGCTGGCGAGACGTGTTCGTACTTTTTTCCAGCGCCGAAACCGCAACATATGTATTGTTGTTGGAGCCACTATCAGCATTCAGCATTCTCTATAGAGCAGTGACACGACGTAGTATTATTGTATATAACTCTATGCTGGAGCCTTAATGGGTTAGCTGCAAGGGGCTGCAGAGAGAAACAGGAGGGCGTCATACTGAAGCCGATGCTGTGAAGAGTGATTTCTTAGATCTAAAACGCGCGATTTTTATTGTTGGAGAAAACAACGTTATTTTAGGCCTAAGAAATCCGCTCTTCCGTTGTTTTTCCCTCCATTTTTATGTAGTGCACCTTGTAGTTATGCCCTCCAAAACCTATACTGGTGCTAATATGGCGGCAAATGTCACTGCTCTATAGGACAGTGACACAACGTTGTATTATTGTATATAACTCTATGGTGGAGCCAATAACTGGGATAGCTGCAAGGGTCTCTGGAGGGGGAAAAGAAGGGCGTCTTACTGAAGACAATGCTGTTAAGAGTGGATTTCTTAGGCCTATAATGCGCGATTTTTCTCGATTTGTTGGCAGTTGCTGACATTTTTAAGCAAGTGGAATCTTTTCTTTTCCGATTACAACCTAGAAGCAAAACGGATGGGAGAAAACGTTTTTTTAAGCCTATGAAACCCGCTCTCAAAGCACTGCCTTGACTAGAAGTGCCGTTGTTTAACCCTCCATTTTAATCTAGTGCCCCTTGCAGCTATCTCTCTTGTAGCCAATATGACGTCACATGACGCTGCTCCATTGTTACACATCTTAGATGCCTGCCTTGCAGAGTGTAATCAGTCAGAGGTGTGTGTCGACGCGCCAGGCTCCCGCTGCTGTACACAAATCAAACTTCCCATTCGCCGCACAGGTTGACTTGGTTCCATATCTTCCACGCGTCGCCGCTGCTTGTTACAATAATTTACAATTAATTTCTTCGAAAAATGTATTAATAATAAGTTAATTCAGTTGAGACCGGGACAGTAATCAGTAGGAAATACAGTACTATTAATTGTAGCAAACGAATTGTAATGATATGAATTACACTCTTTGTCCCGTATAAATTTATGGCAACACCACCGATCGCTATATAAAAATTAGGCATTGCTATTTAGGAATGGAGGAGCCTTAACCCCCGCCCCTCCCCCTCCGCCCACCTACTTTCCCTGGGGTTTGCCAGTCGCCACCTACAACTCCTCCACTTTTTTTTTGCCACTACACCACTGTTTTTAGCATGCCGTATCGAAATGGGACCACAATTTTCGTTTCAGTGCAGTTCGGTAACGCACGGCGCCGCTTTATTTTATTATGTGCGAAATCAAACAATTGCCGAGCTACGCCACGAAACGCGCTTCAGGTTCCCTAAACAAAAACTACCAATGGTGATAGTTTGAAAGGTGGAGGGGGGGTGGGGGGAGAAGGACGAAGTGGGAATGATCAAGAAGAATTAATTGTGCTGTACTGGGAACCTGTAATTATTAGACAAGTCTAATATGCCGTACTTCAACAGGTAAGTATTATCGATATTAAACCGTTCAAAAACTAGCGGCTGAAGCGACTACCTCGTCGCAACCGGTGTTCGGTACACTTCCGCCACTTTTTCAACGAAAATGTTCAGGCGCACACCTCTGTCACGCACTGCAGCAGCGATATCTATTATACAATCTAAAAGTAGTAACCGTAGTATAACCTTCACAATTGCCGGTTTAAAAAGTGTTAGCTTTTAAGCCTAGGTATAGATTTAAGCAGTAATTGTCAGCTTTAAGGCCTAAATTTTACGTGCCATTTTAATTCCGTAAGTAGCAGTTAATGGAGAAGCATGTTCGAGAGTAGGCCTATTCACTTACGCAACACGGTGTCGAGACTTCACGTTACCGTGGCAATGCTATTTTAGTTATAATTTATTTTACCTGCCATTTTAATTTCGTAAGTAGCAGCTGACGGAGAATTGGGTTCGAGAGTACGCCATTTCATTTATTCTACACGATGTCAAGAGTTTTTTTTCTTTAAATGAAGCTATAGTGTCAGCGGCCTATCTTGAGTTCTCCGCAGAACGAACACAGATAATCGATTGTACGTTTTCAGTAGCAGAGTGCCTTGTTGATATCCTATGGTTACAAAAACAATGGCGGCCATCGATTAAAGTCACCCCATCCAGGAAGACGTAGCCGCTCACAAAATACTTGCAGGACTCAAGATACACCGCGCACACAATAATGTATGTCGATACGATAACGAAATTCTTTTGTTTTTCAAGGTTGCGTGTCTTCCTGTAGTGGTTAAATACGACGATCAAATGTTATTGTGTTATGGAGTTAACGTCGAGAAAAACTATTAGCTACAAGGAAGCAACGGCGTTTTAATTTGCCGTGTTTTTTAAAGTCCACTTGACTAACACTTAAAAAGACGACGGACGGACGGACAAAGTCGTTGGTGTAGTCTTCCCAGCCGTTTCGGTTGCACAGAAGACAAATTGTTAACGACACACATTAGCTTCATTAAATAAAATTTTTACACAGTGTTGCGCGAAGGAATTGGCGTACTCTCGAATCAATTATCCGTTAGCTCTGATTACGAAATTAGAATGACAAGCAAAAAAAAAAATTAGGCCTAAAATCGCGTTGCCACGGTAACGTGAAGTCTCGACACCGTGTTGCCTAAATGAATCAATAGGCCTACTCCCGAATGCGAAGGGCGCTAAATAACACGACGACGCAGACTCCGCCGAATGACGTCAGTCCCATCATCCCCCGCCAACCTCCCGCTCATTTTCGCCCCACTTTTGCCCAAGAATGAGGCATTGAAATCGAAACCGTGCAATGAAGTTCCAATTTTCTTGTCCCCTGTTCCTTCCTCCTATTCTCTTCATCGTGTTGCCATGGTGATACACCTGATATCACCAGGACAACCGACGACAACACGGTCGTCTTAACGATATAGGTACCAAGGTGCCGAGGAGGCAGATAATTCGAGATAGCCCTTTTTTCCCCCTCTTTTACTTTTTTTTTGCGAAAACGAAAATTAATATCAAGGGACTATAAAAGGGGAGACGAAATGAAATACTACGTATTTCCAATATGAGAAATCGGATCAGTTTTCGAAACTATTAGGATCATTTTTCCAAGTTGACAATTGCGACAGAATTTTTCACCGTAAATTTTAGACTGGTTCCTGAATGCCGCCCGGGGGGGGGGGGGGGGGTAGTAAGGCTTAGTAACTAGAATGAAGTTTCCAAGTGAAGTTCCATGTAGAATATCAGGATGGGTTGATACCGAAAATATCGACGATGACGTATTGGGGAGAAATTAATGTAATGCTATATTGCGAAACATTTTTGGTAATTATCTAGATCAAATCACTCATTTTGTGTACTATTCACCCGAACACCATTTCGCATTGTAAAACCCAGGGGAAAATGAATGTAAAGTTCTAAAAAGAAAAAAATCTCAAAAGACGTAAAATGGTAGTCACAGACACGCCAAAGCGGCAGCGGTGAAAGCCGTATATTTGAGTGAAGCACGGTAGCCAGAAAACCCGATTTGACCATCACTAAAAGTTTGCGCCGGAAATTTTTCTTTTCTCCTGAATTAATGTTCCAAATTACGCTAAAAAGACGTAAAAGACGAATTTTTTTTTTTTCCAAAATTACGTGCCTCGCTCGCTGCGACTAAACATGTAAAATCAAAAACCATAACCGAAAATTGTCCGGCTATCCTGCTTCCCACGGCGGTCCGAATCAAAGACCTCGCAATTTGGCTGCCACCGCACGGCTATAGCGTGTCAGCGACTAGCATTTTACATCTTTTGAAAAATATTTTTAGGATAAAGAGTGGCGTCAGTTAGTGCACAAGTGTGTTTAGGGTGTCCTGGACCCAGGTCAGTTGATGCAACATCGCCAGAACCAGGGACCTTCTACTATCTGCGGTTCACTCAGTTGAACGCGTCTGAGCCATAGCACAGCTATTTCCCGTGGTAGTACACACGAGCGAGATTCATTTGATGACGTTTTTGCTCCCAAACCAATCCACGAAAAGCAGACGACGCTTGGTTTTTCGAAACCAACAAAAAAGTTTGTTTCAACTAGCGAGGAGTTTTTAACGAAATTAATGAATAATTACGAAATATCTGATCGCTCAAGCTTTACTCAACGTTCAAATACACATTATTAAAACAAAACGACAAATTCTTACCACATTACCCCAGACGAGAGTAGCTGACGTAGTTGCGTCGAAACCAAAACAATAGTATGTTTTTACGACGATCGCTTGTGATGGTGCTCTCCGTCTGATAACAAACGTTCTGATTTTCAGTCGCATTGTCGATTGTACTGGTAGGTTAATGCACTTTAAAACAATTTAAACAATTGGAGCGGTCCGGCTAACGTTTGATGAGTACTCGTTCGTTTGTTGTTCCCGTTTTTTGAGTCGTTTCATCAGCAAACTCAAAAGCCAATGAGATGCAAGAATTAGTAAAATGGCGCGAAATGGGAGGAGAGACGTCATACGCGTTTGAAGCAGCTTCCAAAATCTCGCAGGGTTTCTCGCGGTAAAGCGTAAGGGCGCGTTTACGCAAGGACAATTTTCTCACTTACTAGCTTTTACTTGGTCAATACTAAATCTGCTGGCTGCTTCTCGCCGTTGTCGGAGAATGCGGCTTTCAAGTTGTCTATACGTAGTAACCATGGATGGCAACAACGCGGACGCAAATTTTCTCCTCGTGCCTCGCGACACGACGTACGATGCTTGCAACATGACAGTGTCGATTTATGACAACAAGAAAACAATTTTTACTGCAGTACACGACGACGGACAGATTCCTGAATACCGGCATTCGAAGGTTTGTCTTCGAATCGATAACTCCGAAATGGACGCCATGTTGGATTTTGAATTCTCGCTGCGAGTAGCTATTTATTCTACCGTCGTTTGATCACTGCTAGAAGCTGTTTTTTCAGCGAGCATAGCAAATTTTGGAAATAGCGTGAAATGGCAACAATGTTGTACCAATGTTTAAAATGTCTGTAGCACTTTGTTCTTTGTCCGTGTTGTTATTTATAATACATTTAATTTGTTGTCTATTACCGCAATCATTTAATAGAAACGTGAAATTAATCGTAAATAAATAACGGTAGCCTAGCAAATAGCTTTCGGCGAGCGAGAAGGTCTCGTTGCGTAAACGAGCTCTAATAGCAAGTGGGCCCACCCTGTCAAGGCTACGTATAATCCAAACTCCCTGGCCAGAACCTTATTTCACAAAAAAACGTTGCTAAAAGGCATTAACTGGCGTTGAGCCAGGCCAGGATGTAAGACGAGCGGTTTCCATCCCAGTCGGCCTTGCCTTGAATAAGACGTAGCCTTCAGCGCCTCAAGTTCGTTCAATGCTGTTGGTCGATGAATTGCCACATGACTGTAGCAATCGTATATAAGTGAGACCAAGATACAAGTAGACAAGTCGAGACGAGATTTAGGTTTGAAAAGTCGAGATGAGACCACGAAACACGAGACACGCTAGAGATGTGAGTCTGAAAAGTCGATACTAGACCAAGATACGAGTCTGCAAAGTCAAGACGAGAGAGAAATACGAGTGAAAAGTCACGATAAGACCAAGACACACGTCTGTAAAGTCGAGCCTAGACCGAGAAAAGAGGATAAAAAGTCGAAACGAGACCGAGATGTCAGTCTGAAAAGTCGAGAAAAGACTGAGATAAAGAGTGAAAAGTCGAGATGAGACCAAGACATGAATCTGAAAACTCTGAGCCAAGCCGTCATACGAGTATAAAAAGTCGAGACGAGACCAAAATATTATTCGGAAAAGGCGAGACGAGACCAAAATATTATTCGGAAAAGGCGAGACGAGACCGAGGTCAGGTTTAAAAAATGGAGACGGGACCGAGATTAGGCCAATTCTCGTCTCGTTTTGACCAAATCCATAAACATCAATCATCCTCTATATTAATAGGTCAGTTCCACACTACCCTCAAGTACAAGAATACCCGTGAACGTCTTGGAAGTGGGAACTGATACAACCTTGTAAACTAACCAAACTGACCAGTTGCGTGGGTTCTCATCTGAAAACACTGAAAACAGGCCAAGTGTGGGGAACATTCTGACTGTCGGTGTAGCGAGGAAAAGCCAACCAATATTCAGGGGGAGCTTTCGTTCTGCAGCCAGACCGGGAAAGACATTTTTATATTAGGGCTTTCTGGAACTTCGTGAATCAAATGAAAGTTTTGAGCGTTTAGCAATCCGTTCCTAACTCGTAACAATATTTGTTTGTTTGTTTGTCATTTTATTACGTTTTACGCACTTATTCTGCGACCGGTTCCTCGCTCCCAACATTGCGACGTAAGGGCTCGTTTACGCAACGAGACCTTCTCGCTCGCCGAAAGCTATTTGCTAGGCAACCGTTATTTATTTACGATTAATTTCCCGTTTCTATTAAATGATTGCGGTAATAGACAACAAAGTAAATGTATTATAAATAACAACACCGACAAAGAACAAAGTGCAACAGTCATTTTAAATATTGGTACAACATTGTTGCCATTTCACGCTATTTCCAAAATTTGCTCTTCTCGCTGAAAAAACAGCTCCTAGCAGTGATCAAACGACGGCAGAATAAATAGCAACTCGCAGCGAGAATTCAAAATCCAACATGGCGTCCATTTCGTAGTTATCCAATCGAAGACAAACCTTCGAATGCCGGTATTCAGGAATCTGTCCGTCGTCGTGTACTGCAGTAAAAATTCTTTCCTTGTTGTCATAAATCACGCTGTCATGTTGCACGCATAATACGTCGTGTCGCGAGGCACGAGGAGAAAACTTGCGTCCGCGTTGTTGCCATGGTTAC
>JAHWFP010108449.1:0-14737 GCA_023313725.1 Lithobius niger
CTTTGTCCGACTTCTGCAACTGAGAGGAATACTGTCTACCCTGTTTCTGTGAGTTGCTGTTACTCTTCGGTTGGTCCTGCACCTTGGGAGTAGGTCGTGAAGGTTCAGTGGGAAAACGCATGCTGCGCGGCATGTCAGCAATGGCTGTGAAAAGATCATCAAAGGTTCTGACACCGCAGCACATTAGGTAGTTTCTGCATCGGTCATTCATCTGGTCGACTAACATCTCTACCTCATCGCGTTCCTCTCCACGTTTCGTCATCATCATAAACTGAGCGAACATTCTGTTGGCAAAGTCTAGTGGTGGTGCGTGCCTCTCCTGTGAGCAAGTACTCATCAGTAGTAGTCGATCCTGATCACGTTTCGGACGCTTGTAGGATTTTCTCAGCTCTCTAACAATGTCTCGCCAGGTTTCGAGAGGACTCCTCTGAGCTTGCCACCAAATACGATATTTGCCTTTCAGATTAGCAGTCATAAAGTTTTGCAACGAAATTCCCGTTAGTTTCTTGTTCTGGACAAAAACAGACATCTCATCTAACCATTTCGATAGATTCGTGTCGTCCTCGAGTGTCTTGGGTTGAATATGCCAAGATGCTAACGCTGAAGCTAAGTCACCGGTTGAAGTCGCCTCTGCCGGGGTCGCAGCGACTGCCAAAGAATCCTTAATAAGCTCCTGTCGTGGGTGTGAAGCTCGATCTCCAGAGGCTGCGCTGACTCCTTTCTTCGTCTCGGCATCTTGTTTTCCTGAAGTTGGAAGACTTACCTTGCTGTGATGAGCATTAGTCTTAAAAATTGAGGTGTCTTTACTTTTTTGATTTGCTTGTTCAAGGGACTTCGCTGATGTTGAAGCTGCTGACTCGTCGTCTGCTCTTTTCCCGTCGTCTGCAGTGTCGCTACCTTGTGCCAGAGAATACCGAGCGAATCTCGCTTCCATCTCCCTACTAAGCTCTCTAAAATTCTCTTGGACTCCCTCCAATTTATTCCTAATCTCTGCCAAAGCATCATCATCCTGCCTAGCAACCTGCAATGCTTCCAATTTTAAATGTAAAGGTTGCAATTGTGCTTCAGTAACACTCTTTAATAAATCTGTCAGATCAATCTCATTTGCTTTTTCCGCCATGCTCGGACGATCGGTCGGATTTTCACCATGCAACGATTTACGAAAGACTAGCGGGGAGGTGTCGCCCTCTAGTGTCGTTTTTGCGCAATCAGCTGCAGCGTGAGGTTCGTTGCGTTCCTCCAAATCGCCTGACACATCCGAATAGGTTAGCCACGAAGCATTAAAATTTCGAAAAAGATCGTTAGATTTCGTACGGTGAAACTCCATTATAAACGAACAAAAGTCACCAGAAAAACGCACACTTTCACAACAGAAGACACTCACACTGTCTAGCGAATTTTCGATAGTTTACTACTATCTTCCTCAGGCCTTAAAGTTAGTTTGGACTCTGTTTACATCCCTGTTGTTTTCACCGTTGTCGTCTGCTCGTTCGTTGCCATGCTCGAAACTTGGTGCTCGGTTCTTTGCCGAAACAATCGAAAATCAACAACGCTCACAGTTCATGAGAAACGTCTACACAAGCAGTCCTCATTCACGAAATCTGCCGACAATGTCCTGCATTTTGCAAAGTTTGTCTATACTCACAACTGCCGTTGCTAGTGACGCCATCATTGCCGCCGATTTCTTGATTTCCAGAAATCCATCCAAATTTTTGAAAATAATTTCCAGACCTGCTTCGGGTGCCAAAATTGTCATATTCACCTGGTGCCCGGATGTGTGAACATGACGAATTGTTCGAATCAACAGCCGATGATGATATTAACATGTGGGTTTAATAAGATCGTGGGGCATTACATCTCTTGAGCCAGCACACACGTGCCAAGGCTCCTTGCTTCGACTCCTTAGCAACCAAAGATTACCCTTAGGGGCTTCATAGAGAGACGCATCCAGGCTGAGGGCAATGCAGGAGAGGCCTGGTTAGTGTCATGGCAACAGCCTTGGGGAAGGCAACCATGCCAGTTATCGTTTTAAGGTCTCCCATGTACTGCAACGGAAGGTGAATATTTTCGTAAATTGGATTGCGAGTGCAACTTGTATTTGTGCTCTGTGTTTTTGAATTTTGCGTACATCTGCTGTTTCAACGAAGTCGAAAATGACTGGCATCGGGCATCATCCATTAGTCATCATCCTTTCTTGACAACTGCCTTTTTGGTTTTTATTGGGGGCCCTTTGGTTCAAGACGCCTCCTTGAATCATCCGGAAAAGTTCTACTCCGACGCGGCCACCCAATGTTGCTGCCGCTTCTCGTCCCACTTCCGGGCAACAGCGAAAGGGTCGTTTGAGAACCTGATCCTGGTAACTTCTCAACCCGGCATCCAAGACCTTTAGCAACTCTTCTGGCTCGGTCTCCTCTTTTTCCGAGCCTCCGCCTCGATGGATCCTTTTGGTTGCCATCGTTCCTTCAAAATCTGCCACTTTGCCACCTTCGCTGTATCCAGTGATTACCGCTTCCCCACAGCCATTGGATCTCTGCTGCACGCCCATCGACCATTCTCACCTGGATTTTTTCCTGCCCACGGTTGATGCTTCCTAGCAAGGCTCCTCATCCCCGCCTGCATGAGCTTTTAACCCTAGACACCCTTCCGCCCCTTCATCACACCGATAGTTCCCTTCACCTGGGGGGTCTTCCAGACCTTCCCTTTGCCGAAGTGTAATAAAAATTGCAGAGGTAGCTAACCAATTTTCGTCAGATACGACGGCTGTGTTGGGACGATTACGGAAGAGCCGTGATTTCAACTCGAAGGGTTTAATTTCAAAGTCTATAGCCCAGCAATATTACATAAGTAAATTGTCTGAAAGGCTGTCACACACTCCGTTATCAGTAAACTTTGCATTATTGAGTATCATTGACTAATCAACATGGACAATAAGCATGACGAATAAATTTTTAGGCTATACTACAGTTTAACACCTCACATGTTAGGCTACCTATCAAGTATCTGAATTTGAATACCAATCTTAATACGTAATGAAACACAACACTAATAACACTGGTTTTGTTGTCTAGTAAGTCAAGTTGGCCTAGAATTAAATAAGTTGTTTATCTGCAGTAGTAGCTAAGACTTCAAGGACTCCTTCCTAGACTATGTCCTGGTTATCCCTCAAAATAATCTGCCTTAAGGTCTGAATGCTGACTCCAAGGATGTCACCACACTAGGGAGCCTGCCAATGCTTTATTTCATTATACTGTATATATAAAACCGGAAAGGTGCTAAAGGTGTTAAGTAAGTGGGCGGTTAGAAAGCCCCATGCAGAAGGTCCCCAGTAACACCATCTAGTGAGATGGAGACTAGGCTCAACAAGCATGCTGGCAACAGAGTTGGACTTAGGCGTAGATGATTAGGTTTCTTACTATCTGCAAAATACTAACCTTCAGTATGTGCTAAAATCGTTTCGATTTGCTTTTCTTATCCGAATTTTTAAATCCCTTTAATACTTTAAAACCCACAATGAACTGAGGTTAGCCCAACTGCCACTAAAGGCGTTGTATTGTTGTCTACCCGGAGAAACGTATTGGCAACGGGAAGCCCTGGGGTCTGGGGACTTAAACCGTCCAGTATTTGTTTGAAAACACCCCTTGAATGTTTCTTCTGCGTGTTTGGTAGGGAAAGATTTGTTTTTTCGCTGAATCTGCTTCCATGGAGTATTTTTAGTAAGTACTGTAGTTTTATTTTTACTAACCTGTGGGGGTTAGGCCTAACCTGAATGTGTTAGGCCTACTTTTTGCACGAAATCTTAGTCTTTTCGGTTGTTGATTTTGGTCGATCATATTTTGTTTGGTTTGCGGACATGTTTCTGCTTCTTTCTCATTGAATAGGTTGCATTTTCAAGTTTAATTCACGTTTTTAGCCTTGCTCGCTGAACGCTGGTGATACGCCGCTTCTTTCGTGTTCTTCGCCAGCGTTCCTGCGCTCTAGACTTGCTGCATGTTGCTGGCGGATCTCGGCCACGCGAAAGCCTGGCCGTGTTTTCTTTTCTAAAATGCTCTTGTCATTTTGCAACGTTTGAAGCAGAAACGAATGACATTCTTGGACGATTTTTTAAAGAAAAAATTATCCCCTCCATTTTTCATGCATCACCAATTCTTTGGTTGGGCGGAATTTTTTTTAATTAATTTTAAATATTCCTAGCTGGTCTACGACGCTGCACGTTGGCGACTTTGAGCCGAGCGTCTTCGTAGCCTTTTGCATGAAGTTTTCACGTTGTGTAAAATTTAAGTGACGTTACTGTTGGCTGCTTAACCCACCGTTTTGAAGCGTCAGGCATGTGGTAACGTAGCTATTTTAACTGGTCATAAATTTATTTTGGTTGAGAGTAAGAATTAAATGGAAAGTCTGAGGTTGTTGGATGAAGTGTCAATAATTCCCTCCCCTATAAATCCATTAGGAGACTCCATTGGAGTTGGGTGCGATTTTGCATGATCGGAACTACAAATGATGACATGACGTCGCGAGGGAGTTATTTCTTCTGCCGACAGGACGCATTGTTAAACTGGGGCAAGCAGAAAGGACCAATGATCTTAAGAGGTAAAAAAATTTTGGTGGGAGTCTCTAGGCAAACGGCTGGAGCCTAAGAAACGGGGGCTGAATCGTTGCTACCAAGCCGTATGCTAAATAAAAGGTGACGTTAGCCCCTAATAACACGACCCCGTGTTGTGTGTAGCCCACTTGCAGATTCTCCTCCATGGAACTACTCCACGCCTCCGACCTCATATCTCCTAGAAGTAATGCCATCCTCCAGAAAGGCACTGTCGAGATTGCCAGGACTCGTCAAAACCAGGTTTCTACGCCACCACCATCTTTCTCTTCCCCAAGAAAGCAGGCGGGAATCGTTTGATCTTCTATCTGAAGTTTCTAAACAAATTTGTCACAACTAAAGTTTCAAAATGGAGACTCTAAACTCAATTCAAAATTCAGTCCAACCCGAGGAATAAGCACTATCCATCAACCTGAAGGACACGTATCTTCACGTCCGTCTCCATCCAGGCTTGCTTCTTATCTTCAGGTTTCTCCTCATCGGGCAAGTCTGTCACTTCAAAGCCTTTCCTTTTGGACTAACGACGGCTCCAAGGGTTCCTCCATCACCAAACAGATTCTGGCGACCTCGCACCCATTTACACAACAAAGATCCCAAGATAATCCTCTCAGAGCTCCAGATTACGACGCACCTCTTGTTCAAGCTGAGCTTCGGCATCAACTAAAAGCAGTCCCAGCCGCGTAGAGCTCACGAAAGCTTTCATTTTCTTCGGAATTCTCTTTGATACGGAGGACTACACCATTCGCCCTTCTGTCTGTTAAAGGAGTCGTTAATCTTTTGAATCACAATAACTTCTTAATGAGTCCTTCTGCAAGGTCATCGGTCTCCTAGATGCTGCGGCAGATGGAGAGTGCGCCCTTTGCACTGGTATAGAAAGGATCATTGGAAACCAGGACCCAACCCATATCAAGACAGGATCTGAATCTGGATTTCTAGGTTTTCCAACGTCAGAAGCCCTGCAGTGGTGCAAACCTAGGATCACGGCTGCAGGAGTCCCAATCAGGGAAGAAAAACCCACCAAGCTCTTTATCACGGATGTGTCCACTACTGGATGGGGCGCCCACACCAACACCTCAACGGTTGTCGGTTTTTTGACTCAAGAGAAGCACAACCTCCACATTAACATCCTGGAGTTACTTGAAATCTTCTTTGCCATGCATCATTTCCATCATCACGGGAAAGGCAAGATGACCCAAGTGCACAGTGGCAACACTTCCAGCAAACGAGACCTTCTTTCTCGCCACCCTGCTCTAGATCAAGATAACATCATTTAACATCCTAGGAAACCGAAATGTTCCTGCGGAATAGCTTGTCAAGGCAAGGCAAAGTCCCAACAACGGAGTGGTCTCTCAAGACTTCAGTGTGCAAGAGAATCGTAGCGCTGTAGGGGGCCCCGATGATCGACATCTTTGCCGCGAGCTCCAATCACTAGCTGCCAAACGCATGAACCCCTTTCCAGGCCCTAAAACCTGGGTGAGACGTACTAACAGCATTGTGGACTCACATGTTTGCTTACGTCTTCTCTCCTTACGTCCCTCTACCACTTGTCCTTGAGAAGATCGTAAAGATGGAAGGAACGTTTGTCCTCATCGCGTCGGCTTGGCCAGCTCAATCGTGGTTCGTCCCCTTCTAGAAGTTCTAGTGGATTACCCAAGAAGGCTACACATAGAGGCAGATCTGCCTACCCAGTAGAAAGGAAGGTTACTTTCAGTTCTAAAACTTCACGCCTGGCTGCTGTTATCCAGCTTCTCCAGGCAAAAGGCTTTCAAATTAGGTTGCAAACCGCATCGTCTACTACCGCTGAGGGTCAACATGCAAGATCTATGAAGGCTAGTGGCGTCGGGCATCATTGATGCAGTCGAAACTAATTTAATCCCTGTCTCCAGCTCAACTCACAGAGTTCTTGAACCATCTTTTTTCTTCTGAAATGAACATGTCCGCTATTGAAGTTTTCCATTCGGCCATTAATTCTGCACTTAGGATGGCAGAACACAGTTCTGCAGTAGAGGATTTCAGAGTCTCCAGTCTTATCAAAGCTTTCGGGCTAGAAAGACCTGTCACGAAATTATCTGACCTTTGACGCAAATTACAGCTCTGTGAGACTTCTTTCCCAAGCTTTTTTCCGAGAGGTGACCCAAGCATCCACACGGTAGCATCCAAGTCCTTAAACGATTCCAGCACTGGGCCCCCACACATGGGATGAAGAGGAGCGACTACATGCCCTGTTAAAGCCCTATGCCACCCTTATGTGATGCCACGATTCCAAGGGTTATGGGGAGGTGTTGTTATTTCACTTTGCAGGGTCAAATTAAATGGCTTAAACACTAAAACTGGGAAAATAACGGGAGGCAAACTACCGTTTAACATTAAACATGGCGGTGTAGCCTCGGAGAGAAGAGGCCGTTTATTTTTAAAATATCGCAGCGCCACGTGCTCGTAGCGCTATCTAGCAGCCTCAACATACACTAAAGAGCCGATGCGCTCTTAGCAAATAGGTTGGTCTCCGTGCATAATAACAAGAATACAGAGGCCAACACTAGCCAAATTATACAATTAACAACACTCCCACTTGTTGGTTTCTGTGCACACAACACATAATGAGTCCATTTAAAACAGTCCGTGAAAATAGTCCTTAAGTTTATGAAACAGTCCATTTTTTTTGTTTACATTTCACACAAAAAAAAAAACAGTCCTTGAACAGTTCTTAAACACACGTCGTTTAGACTATCTTCAATCCAAGAGAGCTTCAATTCAGATGCTCGCTGGCTCTCTTCTTGGGGAGAATCTTCGACATGATGTCAGCGACATTTTTAGCTGACGGCTTGTAAACAAAGTTCACTTTTCATTTTGTTACAAGGTCTCTGAGGAAGTGATACTTTAAATCAATATGTTTACTTCTCTCAGAAGTCACTTTGTTCTTTGCGAGACAGATTGCACCTTGATTGTCTACATGGATGGTTATCGGCTTCTCGATGCACTTTTCTAGGCCTACTTCAGTTAGAAAGTTTTTCGTCCATACGGCTTCCTTCACAACATGCCCCATTGCAAGATATTCTGCCTCGACAGTTGAAAGGGCAGTGTAAAGAAGGCCTGAGTTCTTCACCCGATTTGAGAGGATACCTCAACTCAAACTATCAACAACCTGAGGGAAAACTTCGTTTACGGCAACGAACACTTTTTTTTCTCGGTGCCTCGGCCGTGAAAAACCCCAAAATTCAAACGCCTGTAACTTCCAAGAAAATGGTCCTATACGTCTCATCGAAACAGCTCTTAATAGCCATGAACTTTATCTGTTTTCCCCCGCAAACAGAACACGAAAATTCCTTCCAGAACTTTCACAGCATCCTTAAGAAAAACGCACGAAACCGATGCCGTAAAATCACCGTAGCGCACGAGACGCCATTTTCGCCACTTATAAAAATTTGTATATGCTTTTATTTTTTAGGCATAAAGCCGAAAACATTAGTTTAGTGTTTTAGAGGGAGGAGCTTCCTCTGCGAAGGTACTTAACCTCCCTAATAAATGTACAGATACTTTGTTTTGATATTTCTTAAGTAGATTTAAGGTGACGATCTAAGATGCACTTGAGAAATGTCCGACACCCAAAAACCCAATTTTACGTCTATAAATATTAATACAACTATTTAAAATGCGTTTTAGCATTCGCTGGTAACCTTAACTTTTATTTTATAATAATCTTTTAACGTAATCTTTTGCCATCCCAACTACCGGAGCTTAGGCAGCGTTTCGTTTTCGTCTTTTCTGTTTGTACTTTGTTGTTACTAGCAAAACCGACTTGGCATTCAATTTCCCAAAGTAAACCTGGCATCCCAATGTTAATAATCGAATTTATTGAGATCATTCCTTCAATAGTCGCGATGGTTAACATCGTGGATAAATAAGAAAACAATCCGTAGTAATTAAAGGCCTTATTCACGTTCTAAACAATGAGTTTAACTCTACCGGCCTCTCTTTGTCACGCAGTACATAGCTATTCCTTCAAACGGCGCCAAGCGAAAAATCCTTTGCGCTGCCGACTTTTCTATTGTTCTCAAGGCCCTCAGCCAATCAGACCTCCGTAGCTCTCCTCGGCGTCCGCGCTAAGGACCAGAAAATCCTCCGCTCCAGCATAAAAACCGAGCCCCACGAGGCAATCGTCAGCACACGCTCAACAGATCTCAAAGCCAGAGGTGACTACGCCAGTCGGTATAGGAGATGTCCTGTCCGAATGTTGCCATGCCGGGCAAAGGTAGTTGGTTCGTATTAGACTAGTGTTAGTTTAGAAAATTTAATTTTGGAAACCCCATTCGAAATTTTAGTTTTAAACTTAACCTAACCTTAGCTTTGAGGGAATTATGGAGGTGGAGCCATAGTCGGCATTCTAGGCCCCCATCGCCATAACGTCAGGGTTCACGGTCCCTTTCTAAAAACCAGCTTTTGTTTCCCGTGTTTATTATTATGAATTTAATCTAAACACTAAATCTGCATTTAGACGACGTATTTTTTGGTGCTTCCCTAGATACTAAGGATCTACAGATTTGAAGATTTGATCTTAGGTCGGACTTAAGAAACATAGTCTTGACTATTTGTGTGTAATTCCCGCGGTTTGCAACAAATAGATTTATTTCATGTAATTCCCGCGGTTTGCATGTTATAACGGGTTCCCGAGGTCCCACAAACTTTTTCTAATCGAAATTGTAGTTTTTACTCTTCACCCAGTTGTGTGAAGTTTGAGTTGAATTTAATTGTAAATTCTTGTTGATTTTTCCTGTTGTAAAAATCGCCGTGCTTTTTATTTAAAGCTTTCTTGTTCTGACACTAGTTGATTTTAAATGTAATTGTTTATATTTATTTGCCTTTTAATAAACCTACGAGTTTGTAAAACGCCTGTTTTTCTGCTAGTTTGACTAAATGTAGAAGTTGTAGTTCTTAAGAAAACCACTTAATAATTAAACTTAGAGCTGCATTTAGAAACACCCACCTGGTGGCAGCGAATACCCCCCTTTAATG
This sequence comes from Lithobius niger, assembly GCA_023313725.1. Taxonomy (NCBI): domain Eukaryota; kingdom Metazoa; phylum Arthropoda; class Chilopoda; order Lithobiomorpha; family Lithobiidae; genus Lithobius; species Lithobius niger. The sequence continues at coordinate 9,608 of JAHWFP010108449.1, forward strand.
TTGTCTAGTTAGCCTACAGTTAGGACAAATGACTCTCTGTTACCCATACTGGGCCAGTAGCATACGTGTGCTGTTTTCCGTAAAAGTAAAAACCGCCACCGCAACTAGAAGTTAAAGGTCAAAACCATCTTGATGTCGGCGAGGCTACAAGCACCTCTACAGTCGTAGCTTCGGCCGCTACAGCAGTAGCCTCCTGTTTCTTGCTCCTCCAAGAAATTGCTGCTCCTGCCATGATGCAGCCGTATCCTCTGTAGGATTTCCTGTCTGTTACATCCGGCGGCCAGTCTGCATCAGAGTAAAACTGCGTCTTTTCATTAGTTTTGCGTTAGTGAATTTTCATGGTCTTCGTATTCTGGAGGTATCGTAAGATATGTTTCACTCCTTGCCAATGTTCTTTAGTTGGTTTTTCGCAAAACTGACTCGTATATGCCGTCGCATGGGCCAGATCCGGTCTTGTTCCATTTGCGAGGTACATTAGGCTGCCATAGCCTCTGTGTAGGGAAAATGTATACTGCTGGAATGATCTTCATTTTCCTCATTGCAGTTCTTCTTATATATTTACTCTAGGATCTAAGGGTGTTGATGTCGGCTTTGCATCAGTCATCCCGTAGGTTTGTAGGGTTTCTTTGGCGTAAGCAGTTTGACTCAAAGTAGATAGATCCATCTGGCTGATGTTCAATCTTCATTGAGAGTATTTCTTGGGCTTCTCCGACTTATGCTTCTCCAAAATATCTCGCTTTGAATCTGCCTAGGAGTTTATGCTTGAAGACTTCAAGGACTTCTTTGTTTCATACAAGTATGAAATTGTCAACATAAATGCCAACAATTAGTCCTTGTTCCATGTTAAAATAGACGCATGGATCGGTTACGGATTCTTCTAATTCGATTTCTTTTAGGAATTTATCTATACAGGTGTTCAACTCTCGGCCTGATTGATGGAGCCTGTATATACTCTTCTTTACCAATTTCTACGAAATGATGTGGCTGTTCCATGTAGGTTTCTTCGTTGAGGGTGCCGTTAAGGTAGGCTGCGGGTATGTCCATTTGGTGTATTTCCCAACCAAGTTCTACTGCAGTTGCAATTAAGGTTCTCACTGTCTTGAGCTTGGTTACAGGCGAAAAAGTTTCTCGATAGTCAATACCTTCAACTTGCATGAATCCACGGGCGACGAGTCTCGCTCTGTAGCGTTTAAGTTCTCTGTCTTGGTTGTATTTCTTCTCAGATACCCATTTGGATGTAATAACCTTCCTTCCTTTGGCCTTGGTACCAGTTCCCACGTTTGGTTGCCTTGGAGATTGTTCAGCTCCTCTTCCATAACTTTCTTGCACTCCTGTGATTCTGACCCTTTTAGAGCTTCTTCTAAAGTTCTTGGCTCATCTTGTCCTGCTGGAGTTGCTATCGCTGTGTGGCACTTCATTTGGAAGTCTCGCTTAGCGGCTTGTCTCAGCGACCTGTGAACTGTTGCCTCGGCTTCCTCAAGTGGTAGGGTGATACGATCCAAGTCGTATCTTTCCTCATCAATTTCTAGGAAATTTTTTTCAGCAGTTGATATTTGTGCTGGTGGTTCTAGCTATCAGCTTCCCCTGCTGAATTTGCTCGTCTTTGTTTGCAGTTTGGGTTAATGCTGGTGGTTCGTCTGGCATCTTTCCCTGCTGTGATGGTTCAATCTTCATCACTTGCTTCATTTCCGGTTTCATCGGCTTCGGGCGTACAGGTGAACAGCTCCAAGTCAGCTTTCTTGGTGACAGTGTTCATTTGTGGACTTTCCATGAAATGGGAAAACGTCTTCTTCAAATTTCACATCTCGGCTTACAAGGGTCTTGTCTTAGTTAAAGTCCCACAATTTGTAGCCCTTCACTCCTTCTGGGTAGCATATGAAAACGATCTCTATGGATCTTGGGTTCAGCTTGTCTCCCGACGACTGCCCATGCCCTGTAGCCAAATACTCGTTAAGTGGCTTACATCTTCATCCTCCTGCTTCCAAAGTGTTGAGGGACTTTGGCCGTCTAAAGCTCTGGATGGACAAAAGTTCCTGATACGGCATGCGGTGTGAGCTGCTTCTGCCCACTGGTGGTTTGGCAATTTTGACTGAATTAATAGGCATCTTGTCATGTCAAGTAATGTCCTATTAAATCTTTCGGCGGTGCCATTTTGCTCAGTTTCCTGGTACGGTAAGTTGACGTGTTATACCGTGCTCCTTGAGATAGGTATCGAAAGCTTTGCTCCTATACTCGCCTCCATTGTCAGATTGTAGTGTCTTGATATTAACTTCATGAATATTTTCAACTTGTAGGCGATATTCGTGAAATTTCTCAAGTACTTCATCTTTAGTCTTGATAGTGTAGACTTTTGCATACTTCGTGTAGTCATCTATAAATGAAACGAGATAGTTTGCTCCTCCTTTTGATGTTGGGTTAATTTTTCCCACGACATCTGAGTGAATGATCTCTAGAACTTGCTTCGTTCTTTTGTTCTTAGTTGTAGGAAATGGCGTCCGTTGAAGTTTCCCTTTAATGCACGTCTCGCAGGGGTGATCGTCGTCGTCGTCTTTCTCTTCTAAGTCTATTCCTACTAAGAGTTCATTCGTCTTCTTCACGTTTTTCACTGCTGCTTTGTGAAGGTGCCCCAATCTTTGGTGCCGTAGCTCATCAGCTTTAACCTTCGCGACACGTGCAGTTTCCTTAGCCTCGTCTATACGATAAAGTCAGATTTCTCGTTAAGCTGTGAGATGATCGACCCGTCATGATCAAACACTGTTGCTTTCCCATCTTGGAAATAGAGTTGGTAGCCGAAACTTCAATTCTTCCGACTGACAACTAGTTCCCGTCTAGCTCAGGGACATACAGTACTTTTGCTAAGATAAGTCTACAATGTCCATGTTTGTCAGCTTATTATACCACAACATCCCCGGCTCCTTCAACTTTCATTGTTTCTTTGTTGACTACTTCCACACTTGATTTCCTTTCCACTAAGTTGGCGCGCTTCTCTCTGCAGGAAGTCGTATGTTCTGTCGCAGCGCTGTCAAGATACCATGTGTTTTTGTCTGGGGTTGTGGGTTTAGCCGCTCGGAAAGCCTTATCTTTGGCAAGAATTTTCGTCGATTTTGCTTTTTCTGTGGTTTTCTGCTTCTGATCTTCTTCCTTATCTTGGGATTTGGATGGGCACCAGTTGGCTATATGCCCCATTTTGCCACAGCAAAAGCACTTAACGGGACGTTTCCCTTTCGTGGGGTTCTTATCACTAGGTCCACTATTTGGATTTTCATCCATCTTCTTTTTATTTTGGTTTGAACTTGTCTTATTTTTAGTTATAAGAGCTTTTACTTCTTCTTTTTCTTCAATTTTGGGTTCCACTGCCCTGGCTTTTCTCTTCTCGTTTAACATTAATTTTGCTTTAATGATCTTGGTGGTTAGCGTCTCCTGATGTTCCAAGGTTGACATTTGCGGCTCATAGCCTTTTGGCAAACCCATCAACATGACTAATGAAATTTCCCTGTCTGTGAAGCCATAGCTGACAATTCGCTGACAATTTACAGTGAATATCCATGATACGACTCAAATACTCCGTCATTTTTTCGTTATTTGTCATGTTGACATTGAAAAAGTCTCTTATTAACTGGATAATGTGCAATGGGCCATATTTTGAATTTATTTCTTCAAGATTCTCCCATGGTTACTTGGCTCGAATGCATTCCCTGATGTCATCAAGGTAATTATCTTCAACCACAAGAAATAAGAAAGTTAGCGTCTTCTCGTTCTTCTTTCTTTCGTCACTTCTCATGGCTGCACTAAAACCCGGATCACTAGCGTCCCTACACTGTGTTGTACAAGGGCTGCTCTCGCTCGAATTTTCCATGCATGATAATTGTCCGCATTCAGTTTTGGGATCTTAAATTCATCTAATGACTGAGGACCCGTACTTTATGCGATTTTGCGAAATCGCAAAATTCGCAACTTGTTTACTAATAAGAATTTTGACCCCATTTTTCAATTGGGAAGATGTACGCCGTTTGCTGAAGTCAAAAATGATAATATGCAATCGCAAAATTTCCATTTTCCCGCATAATTCGCAATTTTTGCCCGAATAAATAAATTATGACTTACTTTTCATCAAAATTTTATTAAATTTGCAGTAAAATAAGGTATTCTGTTCATTACTGGCAGCTGTTTTCAAGTGGAATTTAAATGTTTAACAACTTTATTCATATTGTACATCACTTATGATGCCTATTTTAGGCTAGTTTCTGTTAACAATTTTGTGATTTTTTTTTTTTTTGGTTGCAAAATTCAGCAAATCTTGCAATGATGTGTCGCAAAATTACGTTTTTCCACCGCACATTTTAAAAATTCTCGCAACAAATATTATCGCAAAGTTTTGCTTTAAAATAACGCGGAAAGTACGGGTCTTTACTAATGACGTTGCTATTATCGATCTTCGTTAATTTTAACAGTTCTCGTAAGTAATTCGGCTGTACTAACGATGTCTGCTAACTTCGTCTTAGCGTCGCATGCTATTTTCCCACGATGCGATCAATAGGCCTAATCGAATAGGCTTAAGGCTATCGCTACTTACAGTTCGGGCGTTGTTAGGAGCGTCGAATTTCTTTTGCCATCTGCACAAGAATCTCACCATTTAACTTGTCTGCGCAGTTGAAGCGTCGCCTGGGTCCATAACCTGTTGTTATTTCAGTTTGCAGGGTCAAATTAAATGGCTTAAACAACAGTATAACTGGGAAAATAAAGGGAGGCAAACTACCGTGTAACATTAAACATGGCGGCATAGCCTCGGAGAAAAGAGGCCGTTTATTTTAAAAATATCGCAGCGCCACGCGCTCGTAGCGCCATCTAACGACCTCAACATACACTAAAGAGCCGATGCGCTTTTAGCAAATAGGTTGGTCTCCGTAAATAATAACAAGAATACAGAGGCCAACACTAGCCTAATTATACAATTAACAACAGGAGGTTTTGGGGGGGGGGGGGGCAAAAACCCCAGTTTGAGTAAGCAAAAGAGGAGGAAAATCTCAAGGCCAGCAGTATTCTTCTACAAACTTTCTTGTCAAAGCCTGCCAAACCCAGAAATGAGGATGGAAAATTGTTGCTTTCCTTCAGGATAGAGTGAAAAGTCAC